>JAVJIF010010440.1:0-145025 GCA_038442645.1 Agave tequilana | reverse complement strand
TCAGGTTTGCCTGTGGATGGTTTTCTTGATCTTTTTGAGACGGCTGCAACATTCATTCGTCTTATGCCCTCTTTGTTGCAGACGTAGCATGTTCCCTTGAAGCGCATGTCTTGCCTTCTTGGACCTTGCCTTTGTACTCTTGGGCAGTCTTCTTTCACTTAAGCCTTTGGAAGTAGACGCTTTCCCCTTTGAGTCTTCGATCACATTGGCTTTGGCTTCATAAGAGTTCTTATTGCTCCTTTTCTCGGACTTTCGATTGTCCTCCTCAATTCGAAATCTCACAATAAGATCTTCCAACTTCAGCTCCTCGCGCTTGTGTTTCAGGTAGTTCTTGAAATCTCTCCATGCAGGTGGGAGTTTCTCTATAATAGTAGCAACCTGAAAGGTTTCAGGTAGATTCATACTTTTGGTCTCTATCTCGTGCAAGATAAGTTGAAACTCTTCCACCTGACTGATCACAGTCTTTTTATCCACCATTTTGTACTCCAGAAATCGTCCTACAACAAACTTCTTGGTACCGGCATCCTCAGTCTTGTACTTCATATCAAGACTAACCCATAACTTCTTTGCCGTTGTGATTGGATTGTAGACATTGTAAAGAGAGTCATCCAGTCCATTTAAAATATATTTTCGGCAAAGGAATCACCTTGAATCTGAAATCACCTAGAAGGGGTGAATAGGTGACTAGCTAATCTAATGATGAATTAATGCGGAATTAAAACTATTTATGCAAACTAAAAATTCTTAAGCTAAACACACCAAGTATAACCCTAAGAGTGTAGCCGAATTCCCTGTGAAGGGCTCTGGACTAACTCCTTAAGATTCCTCTAGATAAGAGTTGAGGTGCCGCGCTTTGGCTCTCTAGTTGAATACAAGTGTGAGCAAACAATCCCCAAGCATATATCAATTTGAGCACAAATATATATCTAGCATATAAAATGAAAGTAATATAATCATGCAAGATATAAAGACAAGTGAGAGATAGAGAGAGCAATCGCAAACACGGGAGATTTGTTTCGAGGTTCAAGCACACCAACTCTACGTCCCCGCCTTCAACACTAGGAAGGATTTCCACTAAAAACGATCCCACCGATCACTCGATGCCGCAACACCTACAAGCGAGTTCACACTAGAACTCTTTTGGACTCTCTAGTCCCTCTCTTGTTCCTGTAAGAACAACACACCGTAAGCACGCAAGCTTACCGAGGCCGCACCTCTACATCGAGTTGTCACTAGAATCTGAAACAGCGCGAACCCGCAAGCCCGCATCCTCAAAGTACAAAGATGAAAACTTTGGTGATCACAACACTTTGATCACCTAAAATCCTCTCACAACAACTCTCCTATAGGATGGATTTATCAATGGAAAGCTCAAGTATGTGTTAGAAAAACTTGGATTGATTTGGTGTAGAAAACACAGAAATCACTTTTGAAAACTCTTGATAAACTCTCATTTTGAATGGAAGTATTTGCTCTAAAACAAGTGGAGATAAACACTTAATAGAGTAAGAAAACTAGCTCAAAAACCCACTTCAAATCTTGTATAAAACAGTCCATGGGAACCCCATATATAGCATCAAGAAACTAGCCATTGGGGTCCAAATCAGCAATATGCACTGCTGTCGGTCGACCGCCAACCGGTCGACCGCCGTCGCCGCCTTCAGGGCAATGGCCTAGCGGTCGACCGCCCGGTCGATCGGGTCATTTCCAGAGAGCAGACACTCTCTGGCGGTCGACCGTCGGTTCGTTGACCGCCCTGGCCGTGCACGTTTTGTGCACGTCAGTCGACCGCAACGGTCGACCGACCCCTGGCTCGGTCGACCGGCAGAAGGCCAAAACAGTATTTTTTAGGGATTAAAGACTTGTTATTTTTCCTTCAATAAAATCTCATAAATCCATAAAAAATCTACAAAAATAAGTTCAGTATTATACTTTGATATACAAACATGTTTGAGTAAAAATCAAACCATGTTACAAATATTTTGAACTATTTTGTGACTTAGAAATTTTGGCTTAAAACAAAATCCGTATTTTTCCAAATTGATTTTTTCCAAAACTTCTCCAAATACAAAAACAAGATATTTTAAATACTTTTAAAGCTTAGTGTGTATGGATATGATCCACTACACATATATGATGAAATAGACATTTAGCTCTAAAATGGTTTTGGTTAAAACATATGTATATATGAAAGTCCAAAAATCAAAACGGTATTTTTCCAAAATGAAAACTCATATAAATCTTGTGTGAGTGTGTATGTGATACTTGAGCAATCCACCAACTAATCTATCCTTTACATTTTATCTAAAACATAATCTTAACAAAACAAACCTAGACAAAAGTCTTCTCTTGAAGGTCTTCACTCGAAAATCTTCTTCTCCTTCTTGACTTGGTCTAAACCTTAATCCAAAGAGTTAGACTCCTCTTGAGTACTTGATGTGGTCTTGATGCACAAGCTCTTGAATCAACACGTGTTAGCTCCAAAACTTGACTTTAAATCCTTTGATGAAGCTAAACACCTTCTAAGATTTTGATCACAAATCTGAGACTAAATAAACACAAGATCATTAGTACTATAACTACATGAGTTAATGATCATCAAAACTAGAGTGATGGGCCTTTGGGCCAACAATCTCCCCTTTTTGATGATGACAAAACTCATGGAGTTATATATCCATGGATTAAAGTTAAGCTTCATAGAAGCTCCCTCTTAACTCATGCATAACAATTAACACATAGATATAGCAATAAAGTGCATAAAACTAAACAAATATATATGCATAAACTCGGTGAGAGAAAACATGCATAAACCAAAAGTTCTTTTTCCCAAAAACCTTCTCCCCTTTTTTGTTAAAACTTTCAAAATCATTTTCCCATTTTGTAAAAAACATAAAACTTAATATATGCAAAATCTCAAATATGCATATATAAACTCAAAATCTTTCTCCCCTTTTTGTCAATCATGAACAAAGGGGTAAAAACCAAATCAACAATAAAGATATATATGTGATATACATTCATGAAGAGCAAGACGCTAAGTTAACTTCCCTGCATACATGCATTACATGAAGAAGGGATGACAAGCCTTAACTCACATAACGCATAATATACAATGCATAAGTGGAGATGTGAAGCTCCCCTACACACATGTATCACATAAAGAAGAGATGTCAACCTCCTCAATATAAGATACACTCAACATGAATCTATATATAGAAGAGATGTTAAGCTCCTCTTGCATATAGGCAATATATATCAAAACATTTTAGACACAAATTTTTATAATATTTAAACAAATTTTGAGATATCATTTGTACATAAACAAAATTTTAAGATACCAATTGTAAGTAAACTATACAAATTTTGAATTTTTTAAAATCAATAAATCAATTTGAGATATTGTTGACTGAGATTTCCTGCACACAAAAGATGGTATTTTAGTTTTAAAAATAGATGTGCAAGTTTCAGTTCTAATCCGCGGTAGCAGGGCTATGCGGGTCGTGATCCTCAAGGAGGGACTGCGATGGAAGCGTTAAGCAAGTTTCTCTAAAAATTTATCTTTTTTTAGTTATTTTGTTAGTCACGATGGAATTTACAATGAAAAGTGGTATTTACAATGAGTTGTGGGAAAGAATGTGGAAGATGTGGATTTAATCTACAAAAAAGAAAAGAAAATAAAAGGAAGAAAACTTATCTCTTTAGTCTGCTTGCCTTCGATCCTTTTGCGACGACTTACTTTTCTCAGAAGATTTGCAAGTATGGCGTATAGGATGTTCGTCGCCATAAGCCATCAAGGGATCTTCGTTGGCTAGGCAGTCTCGAAGCAATCGGATCTCACGGATTACAAGTCATCAGAGAGAAACAATGACATAGAACAAGATTAGAAAAAACAAAGATAAAGCGAGAATAAAGAAACAATGAAACAAGAATAAAAACAAACCAACCTCGAGCAGATTTTTATTAACAATGGGGGAAAAATAAAAACTTACACCGATGTCACCTGGTACAAGTATGATTCCTTCCTCCATGAAAGCATCTCCACTCTTCGTTACAAATTTACAAAATAAAAATAAAATCTAACCTAAAACCTAAACTCTAGCTTTTGGCCCTTGGCTCGCCTCTGGACGCTCTGTTCGTTGCACTGCAGGTGATATTTATAGGTGCAGAAGGCCGAGGAGTCCCGGATGAAGTTGCCCACGAAAACTGGGATCCTGACGTCACTGTTTTGCCCGCGGATCCAGAGTTTTGCCGCGGATTTGCGGCAAATCTGGCTCCTCTGGCCACGCGCTTTGGCGCGTGGCCTCTCCTGGTCCGTCCACGTGGGCTTTTGCTTCTGAAAGTGTGATCCTGGCTCTCCATCTTGGGATTTCGAGATAACTTAGTAATCAAGTTACCTTGATTTTGAATTCTCCAAATCTCTTTTAAACGAATTTCCTTCTCATTTTTGGCTTTTATGCTCATCCTGCAAGAGTTTAGGGTTGGGTAGAATTCTATCCTTCCCTAAACTTTAATAATTGCAACTTTAGCCCTTGCATATTTGCACTTTGATAATCTGATATTTGCACTTTGACTCTTGGGCTTCAAATATGGGCTTTTGGGCTCTTTTTAAGCTTTAATTCTTTCTTTTATTATTTCGAGGCCTGCACACAATAAATCACAAAATATTAATAAATGTGCAGAATTATATAAATAAATATGAAAAGGTGACGGTAAATATGATGATAAAAATGCACTTTTCACTACCAATCACACCCCCACACTTATCTTTTTGCTCGTCCTCGAGTAAAAACAAAGAAAAAGAAAAAGAAATGAAAAGTTAATCTAACCTAACTCACTTTCGTAGGAATCACGATTGCACTTAGCACGTGCAACAAGCCGTTAAACCTTTAGGTTACCCTAGAGGACGAGTGTTGTCTCGTGAGGTTTTCAGCGGATTACACCAACAAAATCCATAAAAAGGAAAATATTTGAAATACTTTTGAAGAAACTAAGTAATCTATAAGTTTTTAGGATTATCATTTTATTCATTCTTTAAACTTAGTCTTAATAAAGTTAATTGTTTTCCATTTTAGGTAAGAATTAAAATTGAATTTCTAATATAGTCTTTTTCGTTACCAAAAATCATATGCATCCTTATGTTTTTACTAGGAATTCCTTAACTTGGACTCTCGTGCCTCTTTATATATATATTTTTTCTTTTTTTTATTTTTTATTTTTTTAATATGTATAACGCATCTAATTTTCTTTCGTGTAAGCATCAAGGCTTCTTGGGGCCCTCATACCTAACTAATTGATTATTAGATGTGTTAATACATATATCATATTTCTTAGTTCTATTAGGCTTTCTAATCCACCCATGTAGCGAACTTTAAAGTCGGTGGCTCCCAAACCAGTCGGCTTTAGGGCACCAAGTGAGAAAACACCCCGCGGACTCAAATTCGAGTGAATTAGGCCCCAAAACTAAGGACTTTATTTTATTTACTCACCTTTAGGCATGAATACTTATGCTTCTTGAGGCACATGTATCAGCTTAATTGGTGAATATTTTTTTTTTTTATATATATGAGGCACAAGGTCTTTGTTTTAGAATCTTAGATATGCATTTGGTATGCATACTTCATTAAGGTAAAAATCAAGACTAATTAATTATTCAATTTCTTCTCCTATACCTAAAAATTAAACAATTTATTTATTTTGACCAAGTTTTTAGAAATCCTAATCATGATTTTCCTAATCCTTAAAACTAACTTAGATTTCTTGCAAAAAATAAGTCAAAGTATTATCCTTTTTATAAAATTTTTTTTAAGTTTTTTTTTTTTTTTTTAGCAAAAATTTTTTTGTTACTTTCTACCTATGTTAGTATGTTAGTAAAGCCCCCCCCACACTTATCTCATGCATTGTCCTTAATGTAACACTTATCTCATGCATTGTCCTCAATGTATGAATGTATGCATGTATGCATGAAACAGAATAAGGGAAGGCGGAAGTTACCTTAGGGTGGTGGTTCCGGAGGTGGTCTAATTGGTCCACGAAATGCGGCCCAAACAAGATAACGTGGTAGTTCACGGGACCTACCTTTATGACCTCTTTTTATTTACATATTTACAGTCCCCAGAATGAATATGATCATGGAAGATCCTTTCGTGAAACTTACTCCCTTTACATGACCAGTCCTGGAAAATCATCACAGAGTCATGGTCTATACCTATGTCCACAAAAGAATGTGACTTGGTAAAATGGTTGACTTGGACTCAAGAATGATAGGTTCAGGATCTAATACCGACTCAGGAAAGAAACTCAAATCAAGTAAAGGTTCAGGAGTCGGGCTAGGATCAAGAAGTGGGTCCAAGTCAAGAAATTGAAACTCAAGTCTACAATCATTTTCCCACAATGGAATGTGACTCAATGTTGGTGATTCAAGTTCAGGAATGATAGGTGTGGGAATCAAAACTGACTCTAAAATATTACCTAAGTCGGGTAACAAAACAGGAGTCAATAATGATTCGGGAATTTGAACTTGATCATAGATTTGGGAATCTAGGTCACATATCTCATTAGTTTCAATCTCATAAAAATGGGAACTTGCCAATTTTTCCATGGGACTTTCAAAATTGCATAATTGGTCAAGTTCAATATGATCATCAAAAATGGGTGATTCAATTTCATGATCTATGGGTATGGGAATAAATGTTGGCTTTGAAAATTGGTCCAAATTGGGTAAGGATACTGGAGTCAACATAGATTCGAAGATGGAAACTGAATCGCAAAGTTGGGGATCTGTAACGCCCCGATTCCACGGATACGGGGACGTCACTGCGACGTATATACGTAGGTCAGAAAATGCCCCCACGTACATACGCTAAGCATAAAAGTACAACAAGAAAACAGAGTACAACACAAAGCGTGGTATATTCATATGCCAACTATAAAAGTACTAATACAAAGTTATACAAGTTATGATAACTGTTACACTTTACAAGTGTTATTTATCATATCTAAGTCCAAAAGAACATATACAAAGATATACACAAGGTGCTCACGTAAGAGATGGAGACTCGTGAGCCAAAAAGAGGAGTACGGCACGAGAGAACTAGAGCTGGTCAACCTGCTCACTGAAGTATGCCTGATCTTCCGTGGAAGGGTCCACTTCGTTCCAGGTCTCGGAATCTGAATATGCAAATCCACAGAATCAAGACATATAAATAAAAGGGACTACAGCCAAGTGGCTAAGGAACATGTAAGTAAGATGGGACAATAATAGGAATGAAGCATAAAAATGACAAGTCCTAATACAATAACTCTACAATTAACGTCTTATTATTATGACTTGTTTTACTGCGATATCTAGCTATGTGGTCCAGCGTCCCAGTGCACATAGATCCATATCCTAGTAATACAAGGTTGTTATTGGAAATAGCGGTTGTATCGACGAACTATGTTTTACAGTGGGTCCCGTGCTTGCCCGGGACCACGGTCAAGGGTATTCCGCTGCATGGAGACGGAAACAGCCGCGAGGCCTATCCAGGAGGGACTTATGTATGCCCTTATAATAATGAAGCCAGGAATAAGGGAGCCAGCTCTCCCCTCGGTCCCCTGGAGGCCCTCAGGTCAGACCGGAAACATGATTGTACAATATACCTAAAGCCACTGTAAACACGAACACATATCGATATCCGCATGTTTCCCCCGACCCAAGTATAAGTTGTTCTATTTTATACAAAAGTCAAGTCTATCATGCTTGGTGTAAGGGATGGCATGATAAAGTGGAGATATACGTATCAATTAATAAGTCCTAACATGAAAATACATGATATCAAGTCATGAAGTATAAGTAGTGAGATCCATCAAGTAACATGTCATGTGATAGCAATCATGAAGCATAAACAGCCTAATATATCATGTATATATATCAAGGTAATCAAGTTACAAAAAGAAAAGGGATCAGAATTTTGGCCCAGAGTTGAACTGTCGGTCGACCTCCGGTCGACTGCTGGTCGACCGGGGTTTGTAAAGGCGGTAGGGCGCCGGTCGACTGCCGGTCGACTGGACAAGGTGCGTGAGCTCCAGGTTTGGTCGGTTGAATTCCGGTCGACTGCCGGTCGACCGGGGCTATAACTACCGGTCACCTGTCGGTCGACTGCCGGTCGACCGATACAGGGCCGTGAGCTCCAGGTCTGGTCGGTAGAGTATGCCGGTCGACTGTCGGTCGACCGGTTACTCAAAACTGTGCACGTATGTGCACATCGGTCGACTGCCCCCCTTGGGCCGGTCGACCGAAGTTCTGGAATTGGCTGTGGTCTGTTCTGAAAAATCAGATTTTTGTGGTGGGTGTTTGGATGGGTAAAAATATGATTTTTATAACATAAAGTGACATGATCTATCAACACAAATATACTAAGAATATTAGGAGTCTTGGTGAGTAAAAATACTCACCTCAAACGGTCGATTGGAATTTCTACGCGTTCCGAAGAGCCGAATCACCAACTTGATCCTCGGCGATAACCTGAACGATCCCAAATCGACGAAGTGGTAGTTGCTTGAGATGGAAGAGAATACTTAGGGTTTGCTTTGGAGAAGAGAGGGATTTTGCAAAAGTTGATTTCTTGGTGAAGTGAAGAAGAAGAATAAAAATGTAAAGGATTTTGTTTAAATAGGGTTTGGATTTTGTAAAGGAAGTGTAAATAAATAAAAGAGAGGGTTTATTTGCAAAAGAGTGGGGATGAGTGTTTCCCTTGGCCAATGGTGGCCGGCCATGGAGATGAAGAGTTAATGAGGGCATTAATGAGGAAGTGGGTGGGATTTAGATATTTTGGAAAGATATTTGGGGAAGATATTTTGGGAATTTTGTTGGAAAGAAAAGAAGGAAGGAAAAAGAAAAGGAAAAAGGAGAAGAAATTATAAAAAGAGATGATATTTTCTCTAACTCGAAAAATTAAAATATTGAAAACACGGTTTCCCGGGTTAAAGTCACGTACACGGAAAACATTTCGGAAAATACCGAAATCGTCCGAATTTCGAGTATCTCGGAACGACTCGTAATTTTCACCAAAAATCCCTAATAATATATGAAGACTTAAATGAAATCCTTTTTAAGAAATACCCTATAATTTTAAAGCTAAAAATCTCGGAACCAATAAATACCGACTCCGAAAGAATTTTCATAAAATCAGAAATTCTCAGAAAAAGGACTTAGATAAGAAATATGATTCTAATCAATAAAGTCTAAAAGATCTTCTAGGAATTCCTAACTGATTGGAAAATAAAAATCCGAGGATCGATCAGCGACACTGGTCGACACCGGTTTTGAAGAAATTCATTTTAATTCCAGAAAATTCCAGAAAATCATATAAAATCTAATATATTAGAAAATGAGATTTGAAATTGAATTGGTCAAATACGGAAAGTAAAACGAAAAATACGATCGAAAGGCTGAATACGCAACAAGGTACGTATTCCGGAAACGGGGTATTACAGGATCAGGTTCACATTCATAATCTAATTCAATCTCATTGAAATTAAAACTAGCCAATTTGTCCAAGGATTGGGATTGAGCAAGTTCATATTGATGTGATGAAATTGAATTTTGATCAAGGTCTTCTAAACAGAATGATTCTTGGTTCCTATCAAGATGCTCAAGAATGTTTGAAAGTCTAGAAATTTGATCATTCATTGTATCTTGCAACCGATCCACTTTTTCTTCTAACCCATCGAATAGATCAATGGAGGACTGAAACCTTGGTGATGTGGGAAAAGACGTATATGAAGATAGTGGTTGAACAGGTGGTTGACCATATGGCTCAGGGGTGTTGAATTCCCATTGACTCTGTGAAGAGTAGTGATGATTATTCCAATCTTGTTCATAGTATTGGGACTGGGGCATGTAATGATTCGAATAAGACCAATCTGGCACACTAGGTTGGTTAGAGTTATGATATGCCGGGTTGGTAATATCCGAAAAGAGGTTGGTGTATAATATGGATCCTCATTAAAATTGAAAAAATTATTGTTATAGGCCATATCACACAAAGAAAACAAAAGAAAAAAAAACAAACAAAAAAGAAAAATTTCTAACCTAAGTTAGGGTAGACCTAGACCTAGACGACTCCTAACTGGTTAGACTGTCCACGGGAGGTAGGGTGTAGACTTTGACCACAAGTTAATCAGCCAGGTCGGGGCAAGAGTGGTGGGAGGTTTTCCGTCAAAGACGTTCCTTAATTAAATAACCACCACACTTCGGGCTTTCGGCCCTCAATCCCCTTCCTAGACACTGATTTGGCAGGAGTCAACTTCCATCACCGTTCCCCCTTAGGATAATCTCCTAATTGAGTCCGAGTGTCCCTAGGGCCAACGTCTACTAATTTTTATGTTAGGCTTGGGTTAGTGAGTGCTCGGGATATGATTTTTGGGCTAAGGAAGGGTGATGAAATCCCCACCTTATCTTGTTAATGGGTTATGCCCTTAAGATGAATTAGTGCAAGTGTACAAGATAAATAGATAAGAATCACTCAAAGCAGAAAATCAACCAAGAGATGAGTCCTATTCTACATACAATGCGTACGTACCTTGCTTCTCCAGCACTCTTCAACAGTAAAATAAAGGAATTGAAAAGACACGTGCCTAATATGCAAACGTCTAATCAATTTTATCTTTAACAACAAATAATTTACTGTTGAATTAATTAGCAGTATACAGGTTTATCACAGAACAAACCCAACAGAGCAGAAAACAGTATTTGCAATTTGCAGAATCCTGCAAAAATTTCAGTGAGTAATCCTCTACTGTTGCCGCGTTTCCGCGGCTATGGCCGCGGATCCGCGGCAATACAGTAGTCTCTGATGCTCTGCCTTTGAGGGCAGAGGCACAGAGGAGCTATATGTCCACTGCTGCTGCTGTATTTCTGTTTCCTGTTCTCCAAACCTGCAAACAGAAAAGAATAAAGAATTAGTTAAAATTAAATTTTTGTTTTAGAGATAAACTTACCGTCCCTCCCCGGCAACGGCGCCAATTTGTTGACTGAGATTTCCTGCACACAAAAGATGGTATTTTAGTTTTAAAAATAGATGTGCAAGTTTCAGTTCTAATCCGCGGTAGCAGGGCTATGCGGGTCGTGATCCTCAAGGAGGGACTGCGATGGAAGCGTTAAGCAAGTTTCTCTAAAAATTTATCTTTTTTTTAGTTATTTTGTTAGTCACGATGGAATTTACAATGAAAAGTGGTATTTACAATGAGTTGTGGGAAAGAATTGTGGAAGATGTGGATTTAATCTACAAAAAAGAAAAGAAAAGAAAAGGAAAGAAAACTTATCTCTTTAGTCTGCTTGCCTTCGATCCTTTTGCGACGACTTACTTTTTCTCAGAAGATTTGCAAGTATGACGTATAGGATGTTCGTCGCCATAAGCCATCAAGGGATCTTCGTTGGCTAGGCAGTCTCGAAGCAATCGGATCTCACGGATTACAAGTCATCAGAGAGAAACAATGACATAGAACAAGATTAGAAAAAACAAAGATAAAGCGAGAATAAAGAAACAATGAAACAAGAATAAAAACAAACCAACCTCGAGCAGATTTTTATTAACAATGGGGGAAAAATAAAAACTTACACCGATGTCACCTGGTACAAGTATGATTCCTTCCTCCATGAAAGCATCTCCACTCTTCGTCACAAAATTTACAAAATAAAAATAAAATCTAACCTAAAACCTAAACCCTAGCTTTTGGCCCTTGGCTCGCCTCTGGACGCTCTGTTCGTTGCACTGCAGGTGATATTTATAGGTGCAGAAGGCCGAGGAGTCCCGGATGAAGTTGCCCACGAAAACTGGGATCCTGACGTCACTGTTTTGCCGCGAAATCCAGAGTTTTGCCGCGGATTTGCGGCAAATCTGGCTCCTCTGGCCACGCGCTTTGGCGCGTGGCCTCTCCTGGTCCGTCCACGTGGGCTTTTGCTTCTGGAAGTGTGATCCTGGCTCTCCATCTTGAGATTTCGAGATAACTTAGTAATCAAGTTACCTTGATTTTGAATTCCCCAAATCTCTTTTAAACGAATTTCCTTCTCATCTTTGGCTTTTATGCTCATCCTGCAAGAGTTTAGGGTTGGGTAGAATTCTATCCTTCCCTAAACTTTAATAATTGCAACTTTAGCCCTTGCATATTTGCACTTTGATAATCTGATATTTGCACTTTGACTCTTGGGCTTCAAATATGGGCTTTTGGGCTCTTTTTAAGCTTTAATTCTTTCTTTTTATTATTTCGAGGCCTGCACACAATAAATCACAAATATTAATAAATGTGCAGAATTATATAAATAAATATGAAAAGGTGACGGTAAATATGATGATAAAAATGCACTTTTCACTACCAATCACACCCCCACACTTATCTTTTTGCTCGTCCTCGAGTAAAAACAAAGAAAAAGAAAAAGAAATGAAAAGTTAATCTAACCTAACTCACTTTCGTAGGAATCACGATTGCACTTAGCACGTGCAATAAGCCGTTAAACCTCTAGGTTACCCTAGAGGACGAGTGTTGTCTCGTGAGGGTTTTCAGCGGATTACACCCACAAATCCATAAAAAGGAAAATATTTGAAATACTTTTGAAGAAACTAAGTAGTCTATAAGTTTTTAGGATTATCATTTTTATTCATTCTTTAAACTTAGTCTTAATAAAGTTAATTGTTTTCCATTTTAGGTAAGAATTAAAATTGAATTTCTAATATAGTCTTTTTCGTTACCAAAAATCATATGCATCCTTATGTTTTTACTAGGAATTCCTTAACTTGGACTCTCGTGCCTCTTTATATATATATTTTTCTTTTTTTTTATTTTTTATTTTTTAATATGTATAACGCATCTAATTTTCTTTCGTGTAAGCATCAAGGCTTCTTGAGGCCCTCATACCTAACTAATTGATTATTAGATGTGTTAATACATATATCATATTTCTTAGTTCTATTAGGCTTTCTAATCCACCCATGTAGCGAACTTTAAAGTCGGTGGCTCCCAAACCAGTCGGCTTTAGGGCACCAAGTGAGAAAAACACCCCGGCAACGGCGCCAATTTGTTGACTGAGATTTCCTGCACACAAAAGATGGTATTTTAGTTTTAAAAATAGATGTGCAAGTTTCAGTTCTAATCCGCGGTAGCAGGGCTATGCGGGTCGTGATCCTCAGGGAGGGACTGCGATGGAAGCGTTAAGCAAGTTATCTCTTTTTTTTTATCTTTTATTATTAGTAGTGGTATTTACAATGGATGGTATTTACAATGAAGTGAAGAAAAGAATTGTGGAAGATGTGGATTTAATCTACAAAAAAGAAAAGAAAAGAAAAGGAAAAGACTATAAAATACACACCTACCTCTTCAGTCCTACTTACCTTCGATCCTTTTGCGACGACTTACTTTTTCTCAGAAGATTTGCAAGTATGGCGTATAGGATGTTCGTCGCCATAAGCCATCAAGGGATCTTCGTTGGCTAGGCAGTCTCGAAGCAATCGGGTCTCACGGATTGCAAGTCATCAGAGAGAAACAATGACATAGAACAAGATTAGAAAAACAAAGATAAAGCGAGAATAAAGAAACAATGAAACAAGAAAAAACAAACCAACCCTCGAGCAGATTTTTATTAACAATGGGGGAAAAATAAAAACTTACACCGATGTCACCTCAGTACAAGTATGATTCCTTCCTCCATGAAAGCATCTCCACTCTCAGTTACAAAATTTACAAAATAAATTCTAACCCAAAACCTAAACCCTAGCTTTTGGCCCTTGGCTCGCCTCTGGACGCTCTGTTCGTTGCACTGCAGGTGATATTTATAGGTGCAGAAGGCCGAGGAGTCCGGATGAAGTTGCCCACGAAAACTGGGATCCTGACGTCACTGTTTTGCCGCGGAATCCAGAGTTTTGCCGCGGATTTGCGGCAAATCTGGCTCCTCTGGCCACGCGCTTTGGCGCGTGGCCTCTCCTGGTCCGTCCACGTGGGCTTTTGCTTCTGGAAGTGTGATCCTGGCTCTCCATCTTGGGATTTCGAGATAACTTAGTAATCAAGTTACCTTGATTTTGAATTCTCCAAATCTCTTTTAAACGAATTTCCTTCTCATCTTGGCTTTTATGCTCATCCTGCAAGAGTTTAGGGTTGGGTAGAATTCTATCCTTCCCTAAACTTTAATAATTGCAACTTTAGCCCTTGCATATTTGCACTTTGATAATCTGATATTTGCACTTTGACTCTTGGGCTTCAAATATGGGCTTTTGGCTCTTTTTAAGCTTTAATTCTTTCTTTTTATTATTTCGAGGCCTGCACACAATAAATCACAAAATATTAATAAATGTGCAGAATTATATAAATAAATATGAAAAGGTGACGGTAAATATGATGATAAAAATGCACTTTTCACTACCAATCAGATATCACAAAATTTTGATACCATATGAAATAGGAAATTTGTGATACCAATTGAAATTGAAACATTTGTACATTTTGATACCAATGAAAGAAAATATTTTATATATACCAATTGAAATACATGGTAAATTTTGATACCAAATAGGTAAAACATATTGATACCAAATGAAATTTAAACCCAATTAAAATTGAAACAATTGATACCAATTGAAGTATATTGTAAATTTTGATACCAATAAAAACACCAATTAAAAATAATGCATAAGCTTATTAAAATACCAATTGAGATACCAACTGAAAATCAAGATTTAAATCAAACTTAGCATAAACATACTTCGTGCTTTAAACATGTAAATATCTTGTAAATCAAGCACAAACTAATCATATATATATGTATGAAAAATGAAAATACCAATAGAAATTGATATTATTGAAATTTAAAGCATACATATATAGAAAACAAAATATGAGTATAAAAAAAATGTCAGTTGTGATACCAATTGAAACTATGATGTGAATCTAGTGTATAACTCATAAAAATGTACCATTTTCATGCACATAATAAAAGATATGTAATTTGAGCATACAAGGCATGGTCGCCCATCCATCCGCCCTTATTTGGGGTTGGTAGGGGTTTTCAAAAATAAGAGTTTAAAAAAAATATTTTTATTGTGAAAACACTACTAAATGAAGAATAAATAACTAGTTAAAGTGATTTTTAAAAAACTAGTTAAAGATCCTTCAATATGAAACCAAATCATATGTATATCATGAAACATACTAAATACATAGGAGTTGACGCTCAAAATTTATAAAGCATAAAAGTTCTCATGAAAATAATGTCATGAGTAAACAAATGAAGTGTGAGTGCACAAGCAACATGTGAATAGCATTTTCATGAAACTAAGCAATAAAACTCAAAACATCAAACATGTGAAAAATATGAAAATTCATTTTTCATCTAAAAACAAACTTCTAAGTATATGTATGTTTTTATCCAAACTAACAATATGCATACATATCCCAAACATAAAAAGAGTCTATAATAGTATTTACATGAAGGCGAGTGACTCAAGGGCATACATGTATATTTATTAGTTTTGAACAAAAATTACATATACATGAAGTAAAACATGCACAAAAATAGGCAAAACAAGTATAAATGAGGGAATCATCAAAACTAGGCTATACATGTGCAAGTAGTGAGTACAAATGAATAATGAAGTGCAAATGTATATGAATCAAATGTTGCTCACTACTTGTGCACGTATACACACAAGTTTTGATAAAAATTACATCTAAACAAGTATTTACCACATGAAGCACAAAACATAATTATTTTATCATAACACTAAAACATGCTAAAAATCATCAAATATAAATGCATGTAAACTAAAATAGAAGTTTAGAGATAGTTACCAAACCATAAGAACTATACTCCAAATCTCCAAAACATGGTGGTCTTCCCACCAAACTTCCTTGATAGTGGTGCATCAATTTGTAGTGTCCATCAAGCCCATGCATCCACTACCAAGGCACCAACTCTCTCACGTCATGTGAGAGCCCACATCTACATCAAATACAAAAGGTGAAGATTTTGGTACCCATTTTCTTTTGGGTCCTCTTGGGTTAGCATTGTAAGGAACCCAAACTTTTTTATTAGCAAAATTTAAAGAATTTATCGTATCATAACAAAATTTTGCTAAATGGCCTTTGCGGCCGCAATGTGTACATTTGTACACTCTATCATGCATATGTATATAAGTGTGACGTGCAAAGTGTGCATATGCATGTTGTGGGTGATTTGCATGAACAAGTGGAACTTATTTCTTTGAAAACAAGGTTTCCAATCTAGAATGGTTAAATGCACATTCGCTCAAAGTTGAGCTCAAACAATCTATTTTATTTTTCAAAAATTTAACTTCATTTTTTTATCAATAGTAGTAGCATGAAAAGTATGGTCAACAATCTTTTTCTTTTTAGGAACTTTTTCTTTTTCTTTGAAACAACTTTTCTTTTCAAAGAGATGTTTTCATTTAAAGCAATTTCCTTTTCTTTTTTCACCAAAATAATCTTTTTTTTCAAAGCATTGTTTCCTTCACAATATCACTTAGTTTAGAAAAACAAGGAACTATTTTCATTTTTCAAACATTCATTTTCTTTTGAAATGTTTTCAAATTTATTTTGAAATGAATCCTTTTCTTCTAAAATAAAATCAAACTTCTTTTTCAATTTCTTATTTTCCTTTTTTATGAAAATCATATTTTTCAAGGAGTTGTTGACAAAAAGATGCAAGTTCATCATATGGCATATCAACATCCTCTTCTAACTCGGATTCGGAGTTTATCTCAAGAGGGTTATCCCCTTGGACCATGTTGCATATATTGGAAGCCTCACTTCCAACATCCGAGTCACTCCCCACATAGTATTGTTCTTGTTCGTCAAGGGAGACAATAGTGTTTCAGACTACAAAAGCCGAATCAAGATTAGCAACCCTAGATAAATATTCATCATTTAGGTACTCTTTAAAGCATGGATGACTTTTGCATTAACCTCAATATTTTTGCCATTTAAACAATAAGAATCTTTAATAGTGGCAAAATAAACATGAATGCCTAGGGCTTTGAGGTACATAGACATCTTATTTTTTCAAGTTTAGATGTTAAGAATGTCAAAAGTGGGAGGTGACATGAAATCCATGTGTGTGTACAAATATTGTGATTAGCTATAAAATAAGGATTTTTAACTCTAGATTGTTAGACCCAAATCAAGGGCACTTGGCTCTGATACCAACTGAAATCACCTAAGGGGGGTAAATAGGTGACTAGCTAATCTAATGATGAATTAATGCGAAATTAAAACTATTTATGCAAACTAAAAATTCTTAAGCTAAACACATCAAGTATAACCTAAGAGTGTGGCCGAATTCCCCGTGAAGGCTCTGGACTAACTTCTCAAGATTCCTCTAGATAAGAGTTGAGGTGCCGCTTTGATTCTCTAGGTTGAATACAAGTGTGAGTAAACAATCCCCAAGCATATATCAATTGAGCACAAATATATATTAAGCATATAAGAATGAAAGCAATATAATCATGCAAGATATAAAGACAAGTGAGAGATATAGAGAGCAATCGCAAACACGGGAGATTTGTTTCGAGGTTCGAGCACACTTGCTCTACGTCCCCGCCTTCAACACTATGAAGGATTTCGACTAAAAGCGATCCCACCGGATCACTCGGTGCCGCAACACCTACAAGCGAGTTCACACTAGAACTCCTTTGGACTCTCTAGTCCCTCTCTTGTTCCTGCAAGAACAACACACCACAAGCAAGCAAGCTTGCCGAGGCCACACCTCTACACCAAGTTCCCACTAGAACCCGAAATAACGCGAACCCGCAAGCCCGCCTCCTCAAAGTACAAAGATGAAAACTTTGGTGATCACAACACTTTGATCACCTAAAATCCTCTCACAACAACTCTCCTATAGGATGGATTTATCAATGGAAAGCTCAAGTATGTGTGAGAAAAACTTGGATTGATTTGGTGGTGGAAAACACAAGAAATCACTTTTGAAAACTCTTGATAAACTCTCCTTTTGAATGGAAGTATTTGGCTCTAAAACAAGTGGAGATAAACACTTAATAGAGTAAGAAAAACTAGCTCAAAACCCACTTCAAATCTTGTATAAAACAGTCCATGGGAACCCCAATATATAGGCATCAAGAAACTAGCCGTTGGGGTCCAAATAAACAGTGTGCACTGCTGTCGGTCGACCGCCCGGTCGACCGCCAACTGTCAATTTTTCGACCGTTGGGAAGGTCGGTCGACCGGCCAGTCGACCGCCTTCGGGGCAATGGCCTCGCGGTCGACCGCCCGGTCGACCGGGCCATTTTCAGGGAGCAGACACTCTCTGGCGGTCGACCGTTCGGTCGACCGGCCCTGGTTGTGCACGTTTTGTGCACGTCGGTTGACCGCACGATCGACCGAACCCTGGCTCGGTCGACCGACAGAAGGCCAAAACAGTATTTTTTTAGGGATTAAAGACTTGTTATGTAACGCCCCGATCCCACGGATACGGGGACGTTATGGCGACGTACATACGCGAGGTGAAAACACACTCACGAGTACGTTAAGCCTCAGTACAGGATATAACTTCCATATACACATGAGTTCCAGCATGAAATAAGTACAAGAATACCTACAGAAGAGGTTAGCGATCATAACAGATATGAAAAAGAGGGACAAATAAAATAACAGAAATAAATCACTAAAATATCTATGAATGGTCCCGATGAGGAATCTCCCATGTGACTCCAAGGCACTCTCTGAAGCTACGGTAACTCGGATCTCCAACCTGGGCATGCAAACCCAGGGTCGTCAGAAAGCGACCTAGTGAGTGGTAAAATGAAGGAGGCAATAATATGTACTATAGTAATACAAGCACAATAATAATAGATAATACATGCTGTTGTGATAGTGATACCATATCCTAAGCATATAATAAGCATATAAGTAGCAGCAGAAGTATCTAAACATGAAAGATATAAGCATGTTTGAAAGGACACCTAGAGGGGGGTGAATAGGTGTAAATGCTAATCTAAGACTAAATGAAAAACTTAATGCTCTAAATGCGGAAGCTAATGCAAATGTTGCACAAACTAATACAATACAACAAGTGTAGCCGAATTCCCCTTGCGAGGCTCTGGACTAACTCCTCTTGATTCCCCTTTAAATGGGTTGAGGTGCTATGTGAAGCTCTTGTTGGATGAGTATAAGTTAGGCACACACACACAAGCAATCCAAGCAATGTGCACACACAATCAAGCCAAGCAATTAAGGATATAGCAATATGAATTATGCAAGGCACAATACAAGCAAATAAATATGACAAGATGAAATATGCTCAACACAAGCAAATATGATATGAATGAAGTATGATGCTTTGCACAATATAAATGAGAGAGAGTTAGAGAGACAATGGATCAATCGCAAAGACCAAGATATGTTTCGAGGTTCGAGCACCTTGCTCTACATCCCCGCCTACACCACCGTGTAGGATTTCCAATCCACTATCTCCCACCGAGGGAACCTCTACCGAAGAGGATTTGTTACAACACTAGGAGTACCAAACTCCTCTCTCAAACAACAACCTCCACCGAGGCCAACAACCAACCAACAACCACCTCTACCGAAGAGGCTCACAACCAACACAATCACCTCTACCTAAGAGGGATCCAAATCAATACCACTCCGATCATCTCTACCGAAGAGGGATTCACAAAAGCAAGGAGGGTTTACAATAAGTGGTTACAAAGACCACAAACACAATCTTTCTTTCTTTTCTCTTTTCTTTTTCCACAAAAACAAGATCCTAATAGATTAGGATAGGTGATAGCTCAAGTGTGGAAACAAGGTGTTTTTGGAAACCAGCAACAAAGAAAATCTACTTGGGAAATCACTTGTAAATGATAGAAAACGAAAAACAAAACAATCTCCCAAAACCCTAGCTTTCTTTGATTTTCCAAAAACCCAAAAACAAATAAGATGAAATCTTTTTGACTTAAAAACTCTTTTAAAACTCTTTTAAACACTAGAGAAAGTCTGAAATTTTTCTCCTTGAAAACCATAGCCAAAATCCCAAAGAGATGGAGTTTATATAGGCCAAAACAGAAACTAGCCGTTAGAGCTGAGCTGGCAGCTCTGATAGGCAACGGTCGACCGGCCGGTCGACCGTCCAACGGTCATATTTTGACCCGTTGGAGCTACCGGTCGACCGCCCGGTCGACCCAAACTAACAGAGAGCAGAACTCTCTGCAGCGGTCGACCGTCCGGTCGACCGGACCACTGTGCTGCAGACGTGCACAAGTCTGTGCACGTCGGTCGACCGGTGTGGTCGACCGTCCCTTGGTGCGGTCGACCGTCCCGGTCGACCGACCAGCCTGTCAGCACAAAAATAAGATCAGAAAATTTGGGAAAAATCTTTTATCTTTTTCTGAAAATTCTATAAAACTTGTTTTAACATTTTATATTGAAACATAAACATGTGATAAAAATTTTCAAGACATATATCAATCATATCAATTCATTTTTGTGTCTTGCCAATTTTATCAAAAACCAAAACTTGTATTTTTATCAAACTTGATTTTTCAATAGGAAATCTGATTTTCCTAAAACTTTATAGAAATACAAAAACATGATATTTGAACATTATTAAGCATGATGCATATGGACATTGGTCCAATATACATTCACAAAATATATCACAGTTTTTGTTCTTTAAATTCAAAAATATGTTTTATACCAAAACATAAAACTATATGAATAGGTACGTCAAACTAAGTTTGTATAAGTCATATAAGCATGTATGTATATAGAGCACATCTAATATACATATAAAACATGTAAACTTGTTTTGTTCAAACTATTCATGAAAACCAAAATTCAAATCATGAAATGTGTGTGTATGTGTACTTGAGCATATCATACTATTCTAATCTTTACAAATGGATCTAAACACACTATCTAAACTAGGATACCTAAGTCTTCTTGATGATCTCCATCTTCAAGTAGACTTGCTCCCAAACGCGTGATCCACCGAGTGCAAAGGAAAGATCTTGAAGCTTGAGCACCAGAATCACCATGATAAGCTTCTAAACACCTCTTGTTGAAGCTAATCACAAACTAATATCTTGGTTAATGATCTGAAACTTAAACAACACAAGATTATTAGTAAACATAACTACATGAGTTAATCATCATCAAAACTAGGGTGGAAGGCCTTTGGGCCAACAATCTCCCCCTTTTTGATGATGACAAAACTCATGGAGTTATATATGCATGGATTAAAGTAAAGCTTCAAAGAAGCTCCCCCTTAACTCATGCATAGCCAAATAAACACAATAATATGCAATGAAGGCTCTTAAAAACATGAATGCACAAATATGCATAAACAATAAAGGTTCTAGATACCAATGAAATATATAAAGCAAAGCATGCTCTAGATACCAATTAACAAATAAACATTTTCTAGATGCTCTAGATACCAATAAACATACATTAAACTATATTAAACTTAATATATGCAAAAAAACATAACTATGCATATATATAAAAAACTCACAAATAATTCTCCCCCTTTTTGTCAATCATCAACAAAGGGGTAAACATTCAAAAATTATAAATAAAATGAGGGGTAAAAATTTTTCTCCCCCTTTTTGTGTCAATCAAAACAATGCAAACAATGGTCTCCCCCTTTTTGTCTAAAACAAAAACAAAGTCAATAAGGGGTGACTACAAACATGATATCAATTAAAAATATGTCAATGAAGCATCTTGATACCAAATGAAGATAAATAAAGATTAATAAATGTTATATGCTATATACATTCATGAAGAGGAAGACGCTAAGTTAGCTTCCCTACACATATGAGTTACATGAAGAAAGGAAGACACGCCCTAATTCACATAACACAAAATATGTAATGCATAAAAGGAGATGTGAAGCTCCCCCTACACACGTGTACCACATAAGGAAGAGTTGTCAAGCTCTTCAATACAAGATACACTCAACATGAATTTATACACATATAGGCAATGTAAAATAAATATGTTTTTCTTAAACAAAATTTTGAGATACCAATTAAAACATTTAACATAAACATCTTGATATCATTAAGAGAAATGTGTTCTTTTAAACATATGATACCAATTTGAAACTATATTTTAATATAAAGCAAGGGAGTGGAAATCAAATACCAATTGAAAGACAACATCAAATTTTCTCCCCTTTATGAAATACCAACTAAACATATGCATAAGCTTGTTATGATACCAATTGAAAACAAATCAAACAATAGAAATTTTTTTTTTTTTTAAGCTTAGCATAAACAAGTATATATACGTATGAAAATTAGATACCAATTGACATTGATATTCTTGAAAGAGTAAGCATACATATACAAAACATATATGAGTATACAAAAAGATCAAAAATTGATACCAATTAAAAGTGTTCAATGATACCAATTGAATGAATAGGGTCAAGTGTATATCTCATATTATAACGAAGAATATGAACTAGTTAAAATGAAAAGTTTTGTTAACTAGTACGAAATCCTTCAAGCAAGGAATAAATACAAATCATTTTTCATAAAAATGAAATCCACATGATAATCAACACTCTAATCCAATTAAGCATAAAAATGTCTCATGAAAACAAAACATGAGCAAATAATAAATGTGAGTGTACAAGTCAAGTATGGAGATCACAATCATGAAAATTTGTTCAATTAAGTTCAATTATTCCTTTAAACAAGAAAACTAAAAATTAATATTATTTAATCTTCAAGGCATATGTATGTCTAATACAAACCAAAGTATACATACATATCCAAGATACAAACGAGTCCACAAGGATATATGCATGAAGGCACGTGGCTCAAAAAGGATATTCATGTATATCTAATAGTTTGGACAAAATACACATATACATGAAATGAAAACTCATAATCATAAAAACAAATACCAAAAATGGAATACAAGTTTAAAATGTATGAATCATCAAAACTAGACTATACTAGCACATCTAATGGGAACAAACAAGCATTCAATCCCAAACATATATAGATTTGTTTGTAGCCCATCATATGTACAAATATAAATCCTAGTCTTAATGAAAACTAACATCTAAACATATATTCAAAACATGAAGTATCAAAACAACACGAATATTATTTTGCTATATAAAACAAGCAAAGATTCATCAAAAATTCTTTTATCAAACTTCTAGGTATATGTATGATTCATCCAAATTTAACAATATACATACATATCCCAACCGTAAACGAGTCTATTAAAAGTATTTGCATGAAGGCAAAAGACTCATGGGTATACATGTATATTTATTAGGTTTGAATTCAAAATACATATACATGAAGTAAAAACATGAAAATAGGCATAGCAAGTATAAATGAAGGAATCATCAAAACTAGCTTATACATGTGCATATAGTGGGTACAAATGAGCATGAAGTTCAAATATATAAAAGTCAATTTGTTCTCACTATGTGTACATGCATACATGCAAGTTTTGATACAATCTACATCTAAACTAGTTTATACCACATAAAGCATAAAACAAAATAAAAATCATCATGAGAAAACTAAAACATGATTATTATGTAAATTCACATGTATTAGATTCATGATGTACATTATAGTTTAAACAAAAGTGAGAACACTAAGAATGGGTTCATACAAGCATGTGTGTCTCAAATACTATATATGTATGTCAAGGATCTAATAATCATGGCATTTACATACTAATCCATAGACAATGAAAACATGCTATAAAACAAATGAATATGAAAGCGTGTAAACAATAATAAGAGTTAGGAATTGTTACCAAACCCTAGAAGGCAACTCTCCTTGTCTCCAAAACATGGTGGTCCTCTCCACCAAAACTTCCCTTGAAAGTGATGCATCCAATTGATTTTCATGAAGCTCGGAACGCATCCACTTCAAGGTGCCATCACTCTCACGTCATGTGAGAGCCCACACCTACATTAAACAAAGGAGGGGTGGTCTTTGGTACCCACATCTTGTTGGGTCCATGGGGGTTAGTCCCTTCCCTAACCCAAACAAATTTCTTTGCTAAATTTAAAACATTTAATCTATCATAACAAAATTTAGCAAGATGGCCTTTTCGGCCACAATGTGTACATGTGTACACATGAGCATACATGTGTTGATGGTGTCCGTGAGGAGCATGTGTATGCCGTGGAGGGTGTGCATGCATAAAGTATGGAACTTGTTTCTTTCGAACCAAGGATTCCAAGCGTGTATGGTTCATGGCACATTGGCTCAAAGTGGAGCCCAAACAATCTACACTCTTCTTTAGCAAACAAATATCATCATTAATCCTAGAAGAAGAGGTACATGCATTAGGTAGACTAGATGAAGAGGCTACACTAGCATGGCAAACATGAGCATCAATCTTATTTTTCAAAACTTCATTTTTCTTCAAACAAACATCTAAGTCATTTGAAATAGAAGTTATTTTGTTTTTCAAAGCAACATTCTCTTTTAAAACAAAATCAATTTTTGAAGATAAATTTTCATTTTTCTTCAAAATAACATGGCAATCATTTTTAGATTTTAAAAATTTATTTTCTTTAAGTGCAAGTTCTAATTGAGATCTCAATGAATCCCTTTCATTATAGACCTCAACCTTCTCTTGCAAAACATTATCAAGTCTAGAATGCAAACTTTTATTTTCTTGTTCAATTCCTAGACTTTTCTTTTTCAACAAATTATATTTTTCTATTAGTTTTTCACAAACAATAGAAAGTTCTTCATTTAAAGCATGGGGATCTACAATATCATCACATGAAGAACTAGCATCATCACTATCTAGTTGAAGTTCTGATTGTACCTCAAGGGAGTCATTCCCTTGGACCATATAGCATTGTGATTCGGAATCTCCACTAGACTCCTCCGGTTAATTTGGCAATTGAAGCTCGGAGGTGGTGGTTGTTGATAATAGATTCCACACTGCAAAAGCGGAATCAATGTTAGAAACACACATAAGATAATCTTTAGGTAATGTGCTTCTAATGGCCTCAAGGGCTTGTGCATTGGCCCCTACATGATTGCGATCTCCAAGATAGCATTTCTTGGTGGCCGCAAGAAAGACATGCAAACCTAAGGTCTTTAGGTACATGGACATCCTATACTTCCAAACATCAATGTTGGAAGGATCAAAGCTAGGTGGGGTCATGAAGTCCATGGCAACTATATGAGTGTGCAAACACGCAAATGCAAACAATAGACTAGTAACCAAATGGATCTCACTCCTACGATGTTAAGCCTAAGTATCAGGAGCACTAGCTCTGATACCAATTGAAAGGACACCTAGAGGGGGGTGAATAGGTGTAAATGCTAATCTAAGACTAAATGAAAAACTTAATGCTCTAAATGCGAAAGCTAATGCAAATGTTGCACAAACTAATACAATACAACAAGTGTAGCCGAATTCCCCTTGCGAGGCTCTGGACTAACTCCTCTTGATTCCCCTTTAAATGGGTTGAGGTGCTATGTGAAGCTCTTGTTGGATGAGTATAAGTTAGGCACACACACAAGCAATCCAAGCAATATGCACACACAATCAAGCTAAGCAATCAAGGATATAGCAATATGGATTATGCAAGGCACAACACAAGCAAATAAATATGACAAGATGAAATATGCTCAACACAAGCAAATATGATATGAATGAAGTATGATGCTTTGCACAATATAAATGAGAGAGAGTTAGAGAGACAATGGATCAATCGCAAAGACCAAGATATGTTTCGAGGTTCGAGCACCTTGCTCTACATCCCCGCCTACACCACCGTGTAGGATTTCCAATCCACTATCTCCCACCGATGGAACCTCTACCGAAGAGGATTTGTTACAACACTAGGAGTACCAAACTCCTCTCTCAAACAACAACCTCCACCGAGGCCAACAACCAACCAACAACCACCTCTACCGAAGAGGCTCACAACCAACACAATCACCTCTACCTAAGAGGGATCCAAACCAATACCACTCCGATCACCTCTACCGAAGAGGGATTCACAAAAGCAAGGAGGGTTTACAATAAGTGGTTACAAAGACCACAAACACAATCTTTCTTTCTTTTCTCTTTTCTCTTTTCTTTTCCACAAAAACAAGATCCTAATAGATTAGGATAGGTGATAGCTCAAGTGTGGAAACAAGGTGTTTTTGGAAACCAGCAACAAAGAAAATCTACTTGGAAATCACTTGTAAATGATAGAAAACGAAAAACAAAACAATCTCCCAAAACCCTAGCTTTCTTTGATTTTCCAAAAACCCAAAAACAAATAAGATGAAATCTTTTTGACTTAAAAAACTCTTTTAAAACTCTTTTAAACACTAGAGAAAGTCTGAAATTTTCTCCTTGAAAACCTTAGCCAAAATCCCAAAGAGATGGGGTTTATATAGGCCAAAACAGAAACTAGCCGTTAGAGCTGAGCTGGCAGCTCTGACAGGCAACGGTCGACCGGCCGGTCGACCGTCCAACGGTCATATTTTGACCCGTTGGAGCTACCGGTCGACCGCCGGTCGACCCAAACTAACAGAGAGCAGAACTCTCTGCAGCGGTCGACCGTCCGGTCGACCGGACCACTGTGCTGCAGACGTGCACAAGTCTGTGCACGTCGGTCGACCGGTGCGGTCGACCGTCCCTTGGTGCGGTCGACCGTCCCGGTCGGCCGTCCCTTGGTGCGGTCGACCGTCCCGGTCGACCGACCAGCCTGTCAGCACAAAAATAAGATCAGAAAATTTGGGAAAAATCTTTTATCTTTTCTGAAAATTCTATAAAACTTGTTTTAACATTTTATATTGAAACATAAACATGTGATAAAAATTTTCAAGACATATATCAATCATATCAATTCATTTTTGTGTCTTGCCAATTTTATCAAAAACCAAAACTTGTATTTTTATCAAACTTGATTTTTCAATAGGAAATCTGATTTTCCTAAAACTTTATAGAAATACAAAAACATGATATTTGAACATTATTAAGCATGATGCATATGGACATAGGTCCAATATACATTCACAAAATATATCACAGTTTTTGTTCTTTAAATTCAAAAATATGTTTTATACCAAAACATAAAACTATATGAATAGGTACGTCAAACTAAGTTTGTATAAGTCATATAAGCATGTATGTATATAGAGCACATCTAATATACATATAAAACATGTAAACTTGTTTTGTTCAAACTATTCATGAAAACCAAAATCCAAATCATGAAATGTGTGTGTATGTGTACTTGAGCATATCATACTATTCTAATCTTTACAAATGGATCTAAACACACTATCTAAACTAGGATACCTAAGTCTTCTTGATGATCTCCATCTTCAAGTAGACTTGCTCCCAAACGCGTGATCCACCGAGTGCAAAGGAAAGATCTTGAAGCTTGAGCACCGGAATCACCATGATAAGCTTCTAAACACCTCTTGTTGAAGCTAATCACAAACTAATATCTTGGTTAATGATCTGAAACTTAAACAACACAAGATTATTAGTAAACATAACTACATGAGTTAATCATCATCAAAACTAGGGTGGAAGGCCTTTGGGCCAACAATGTTATCTTTTAATACCATCACTACCTAACCGGTTATCATCTGGTCATGTCTTTAGGCGTGTCCGGCTGATATCATAAATACTGTCGTCTAGTGGTGCCGTGATAGCAGTGACCATACAGGTGGGCATATGCAATATGAACATGCAGGTGGGCATATGAAAACAGAATAGATGCAATGCAGAACATGCGTAGTATGCCGCCACAGAAAGAGTAACATGTACCAGGCAAAGTAACAGATATACATGTACATGAGTAGGCTGCCACCACAGAATGTATAGCATGAAACAGGTAAGGTAACAACATATACAGGTAACATGATAACGGCGAAATGGTCGGGTACAGGAACATGTACAACTAAACAATAGAATACATGTATCAGGCAAGTCATGTTATTTATACAATAGTAGCAATCAGTACCGCCTGCTATTTTAATCAATCTCTTCCAGTGTCCCATACCACTGGCAGTTCATACTGGAGCCCGCACCCCAGTCGAACCCATCCGGACATGGCATACGGGTACCATTATCCAAACGAGAGAATGACCAAATAATAAGTGTTCCCGACGTCACTATTGTTTATATCATTTTATTATGTTACTTGGAAACCAACTGGTCGAGGAGCTCTAGTCAGGTGGGTGTATCCCGTGCATACCCGGGACAACGGCCTTAAACAGACCCCTGGCTGCTGAGACCAGGGCCAACCCGCTAAGGCTGTAACATGTAACGGGAACTCAATGAGCTAAAATAATAACGGGAAACGGGAGCTCATGAGCTATAACAGACGGTAGCCAGCACTACCCCGTCCCCTGCAGTAGGACAGACAATGGATCCAGACATCCACCTGACAAGACCTAATCAACCGTCCAGTCTCCCCCATACCCAAGTTCTCTTTATTATCATTATAACAAGTACTAGTACGGAATATGGTACATGTAATACGAGAACATGACATGAGCTCTGTTGATAGCAGGAAACACGATAACGGGAACGGGAAACAATATCTGTGGCATTCCACACATTGCATATCAACAGCTCATGTATCCAGTAACGGGTATATCAATATCAGTAATGGGAAACAATCAATCATAAAACAGGCATACGGGAATAGCATGGAACAATAATAAATGTAATATGAACAGGTGTCCATATGACAATAATAGAGAAACCATATATGCATGTGTAACAGGGATGTAGAAACATGACATGCATGTGTAACAGTATGTAAACATGAAATGCGGTAGTCCGTGTATTGGTCTATCCGTGTACCAGTGAAACATCTATGTGTAGTAATAATCCGTGTAACACATCGGTGTATCACTAACATGTCATAACAGTGGTCAGGTATAATGTACTATAATGTCCAGTGAACTTACAGTATCCGTGTCATGACGATACCAGTACATAAAATAACGGTGTCCCGTGTGATAGAATATCAGAGTCATGATGTGAACCCTAATGATAGTGTCTGGGGTAATAGCATCTACTCGAGTGTCAACTACTGCTAATAAATAACAAGTCCTATAGTCTGAATAAGGTAGGTGCCACCAAATTATTAGATATACAGTATCACTTTATGGGCTACTTTACGGGCGACAATTGTTTCCTTCTGAATCTCGACGACTAAACGACCATCCATCTATAGAGGTCCATATATTTATCATAAATCAGGTGTATGTTATCAATCATGTATGTTATGTATGGTTTCATTATTGAGATTTACCAACCATTACATTTTATTAAACAATAATAATAATGATTTCTCGTAATCAAGTTTTATTAAATAAGGCAACCAATCAAGAGTCTTAAACATGATAAAATATCATTTATAAAAGAAAAACACTCACTAACTAGCCATAGGAATGTAGCTCTCTTTCCCACGATCGTAACGGATCCAGAATCGTCCAAATCGGAGTCCGGATGCTCCCGATATCGCTCGAAGACCCAAAACCGAGAGAAAAGGTTAGTTACGTAATAACAAAATTATGCAGAGGGCTATTTGTAAATTTGTAGTGGCCTTAAAGTAATTTCTAATTTTACAGGGGCTAAAAGGAAATTTACCTTTAACGGGTCGGGTTTGGGTTAAACCCAAAACCCAAACCCACTTGGGTGTTCTTCCCTTGCGCACGGCGGCGGCAGCAGCAGCTGCTGCTGGCGCCTGCGGCCGCTACGGCTGGCGCGGCCACCGCCGCCCACCGCGCGCTGGCGCGGCCACCACCCCGGCGCCAGCGCCGCTCCGGCGGTGCTCCGACGCCCATGGCCGCCGCTCCGGCCAGCTAAACAGAGAGAGAGATGGGGGGAACATAAGAGGTGGGGCTGATGCCCCCTACCAGCGCCGCCGGCGCCTGGCCGGCCTCCCGCGCCGGCGACTTCGCCTGGCCGCGGCGGCAGGTCGGGCTCCCTCAGCCGGCAAGAATAGATAAAGGGAGAGGGGGAATAGAGAGAGAGGAGATGGGGGCAGGGGCTGGCGGTGGCCAGCCCTGCCGGCGCTGCGCCACCGCCGGCGGCTCCGCCCCGCCGGCGGTGTCATCAGAGCGTGAGAGAGAGATAGAGGGAGAGGGGAAAGATGGGTTTTTAAATAAGGGGGAGAGAGAAAAGGCGGTGGAACAGTAAGTCGGTGGAGGAAGTCTCTAGCGAAAAAGAGAAGAGGAAAGAAAAGAAAAGAAAATATTAAAATATTAATTTATTATTATTATATTGGTCTAAAATTCGACCAGCTCCGAACATCGCCCAAAAATTAAAAAAAATAAAGAATATTATCCTGAGACGTTATATGAAGACAGTTTCTAGAAATTCTATCCGGTTTGCAAATTAAAAATCCCAGAAGATGTCCAAAAATCAAAACGGTATTTTTCCAAATGAAAACTCTTTAATGAAAACTCATATAAATCTTGTGTGAGTGTGTATGTGATACTTGAGCAATCCACCAACTAATCTGTCCTTTACATTTTATCTAAAATAAAATCTTAACAAAACAAACCTACACACAAGTCTTCTCTTGATGGTCTTCACTCGAAAATCTTCTTCTCCTTCTTGACTTGGTTCAAACCTTGATCCAAAGAGTTATACCCCTCTTGAGTACTTGATGTGGTCTTGATGCACAAGCTCTTGAATCAACACGTGCTAGCTCCAAAACTTGACTTTAAATCCTTTGATGAAGCTAAACACCTACTAAGATCTTGATCACAAATCTGAGACTAAATAAACACAAGATCATTAGTACTATAACTACATGAGTTAATCATCATCAAAACTAGAGTGATGGGCCTTTACGCCAATAGAGTCCATGCATCGACTGCAACGACTGAGTCCCGATCAGTTCCGGGTTCTGGTGGATCCTCTTGCAGGAATTTGGCCAGATGCAGAGTGGTCAAGTAGAAGAGCATCTTCTGTTGCCACCTCTTGAATTCTGTGTCATCAAATTTTCCTGCCTTCTCCGGCTTCGGGTTAGGAAGTGGAGCATGCATCAAAATTTAGATCTGCATGTTTGGTGCCTTACTTGAACTATCTTGATTAGTCTCAGACATTTTCTACAAGTTTAAGCAGAACAAAAGTAAGAAACTTCACTAATTATCTTAATATTGTTAGTTTCTAGGATCAATCTGACAACTAATCAATATCACTGAAATATCACCGATCTAATTGGCCAGGTCGGTGAATATCAGGTGGGAGGTTTTCCGTTCAATAAAACGTTCCTTAATTAAAGAACCACCTTTCAATTACCTTCCTTGGTTAAACACCAATTAGACTGGTATAAGTCAGTCTCAATATACTGAATATCAGTATAACTCCTGTATAAAGAAAATTAATTCACTTATATAGTACTTGGAGTGAGGTACGCTTATAGCGAACCTCCTTAAGACAATGACGCCCCCCGCAACGGTGCTAACGGGTTACTAGACGCTGGTCTCCCAAGATACAACACTCTTTCACGGTATTTGGATAGTACTACCAAATCACCGAACCGTAGTTAACCAGTACCTTCACAGGATTATTGAAGCAGCAGGACCAAGACAAATTTCAGGGAGAATATTTGTCTTTTCTTTGGAGGAACACCCACTGTAGAGAAAGGAGGAAGGTAGAAGAATATTCTTCTTTAGAAGTCACAGATTCAGACAACAATTCTATTAAATAATCTGTTGAATTTTCTGAGCCTTCTTTCAGAACGAATTTTTCAGAATCTCTTGGAAGTCGCTTCAGAATTCGAGTTGTAGAATTCTCACTTACTGTTGGAAGTCACTTCTGAATTTGAGTTGCAGAAGTCTCGCTTCAGAATGCAGAGGAAGGATTTCCTTTTCCTGTATTGCTTCTGTTTGTTTTTTCTGTGTATTTTAATTGAGAGAAATGAAAATCTCTTGGAAGTCGCTTCAGAATTCGAGTTGTAGAATTCTCACTTACTGTTGGAAGTCACTTCTGAATTTGAGTTGCAGAAGTCTCGCTTCAGAATGCAGAGGAAGGATTTTTTTCCTGTATTGCTTCTTTGTTTGTTTTTCTGTGTGTTTTGATTGAGAGAAATGAAGCGCTATTTATAGCGCTTCGGGAGGGTTAAAATGGTCCGAACCCAACCGAACGGTTGCAACGGTTCATTTCGGACATCAACCGCCCAACTGATTGCGACGGTTTGCTGACAGCCGTTGTGCTAGGCGGTTCGGATCCATATGGCGGAGCGGGTATGATCCGCGGTTACCCATACTCGTAAGACTTGGTTCAAAGAGAACCAGACCGGGTAGGGAACCCGAACCCGAGTCTGAGCCCGGCTCGGCACCAGCCGGAAGCCGCTGCCAGCGACGGCACACGCGAGCATGGTTTCCCCCTAATCGCGCGCGAAAACTCCAAGTACCCAAAGGGCACACCCTTTGTTCTCATTTTTCTCTATTTAAACACTTCAAACTTTCATCTCATGGTCAATGTGGGACAAATGTTTTTAGCTACCTTTAGTCCCCTTTTGGCTTTGAATTAGGCAAACTTTAGACTTGAATATCTCATTCATTCGAAGTCGGAATTGAACATGTGAATATACCACGTTCATCCCCAATGGAAGGAGAACACACTCCAACTACTATCCAATTGATTCAATCAATGGATCTCGCCATAATTCAACTCAAAGATTTACATTTATTCTTCATATTTCCCAACAATAACTTGACACTTTAGATCAAAATGAATGATAAATCTAGATAAAATCTTTAAATTTAGAAATTTTGAGTGCTTCTGAAAAGATTGAGAAAGTAGTATAGAAGGCATAAAAATAGTATTTCAATCAAGAAGCTTGAAATCACAAACGTATCACTCTTTAAATTTTTAAACAAAAAAGAAAAAACAGCTCTTCAAAATAGTTGATTGAGAATAGATCTAGATACAAGAATGAACATGTTGAAAGTTTTACATCTTAAATTCTTGAGTGATTTGAAACAGATTGAGAGAAAAGAATAGCAAGTGTAAAATAATATTTCAATCAAGAATTTTGAAACCACACATCACTCTTTTGAACGTTAAGAAAAGAATGAAAAATAAGCTCTTCAAAATATTTCTTTAGATCTAGACATATGAAACTCATGATGAAATGTTTAATTTACAGTCTATAAGAACTTTTGAAAAGATTGAGAATATAATATAGAAAGTGTAAATCAATTTTCAATTACAACTAGAAAAGAACAAATAAATCACTCTATTTTAAAGAACGAAGCAAGTCAGCTTGTGGAAAAAAACTAATGCACGATATCTTTTTGAGTGAAAATAGTATACTAAAAATTGTTAAAAGCTTAGATTTAGAATCTAAATGAACTTTTGAAGAGATTGAGAGTAGAAAGTGAAATCAAATCTCAATCACAACAAGAAAGCACACTTTAACCACTTTTTAAAAGATTGAAGAATAAACTTGGAACATAAAAATATTTGTTTGAATTTTTTTTTTGAGTGAATCTAATTTTCAAAAGTTACCAAAAGAGTGGTAAGAAGTAGTATTTATAGAAAGGATAAAAGTAAATATGAGTGAAAAAAGTTCAACCCAAAATTTTGTGTTAAAATTCTCTCAAAATAAAAATCTGCATCATTTCGATCGACCATTGAAGCTCAACGGTCAATCAGCTTGATTACTCAAACCACGTCCAAGTCAGCGCCGTGGATCCAGCGGATGACTGATCGTTCTTGGAGGTCGAAACGAGGATGAGCAATAAATTTATCACCAGTCACATGTGATTGTGCCGTTGTAGACAGTACTGTGCAATCGAATTGAAATAATCAAAAGAATATAAAAAGTTCCCATATTAAATCAAAAATCTGCATAACAGTCGATCGAACCCGGTGGTCGATCCGAATAGGACAAAACAGTGTTGGCGGTCGATTGATCGACCGTGACCTAATAGTTAGCGTCAAAAAATGCTAAATATGCCCATATTGATATTTTAAATATAAGTAAAAAACTTTTGGACAATTTAATAAAACTTTAGAGAAAACACACTTGATTTTAAAACAAAATGTGTATGCACAAGTGTGAAAATGCGATCTAGTGTCAATTAAATTTCTTCTTTTTACCTTGCATGTTATTCTAAAATAGATTAGTAATTTTTGGCTCGTTTCTCTTACTTCAGTATATTAAAAAAATTCCAAGTCGATGATCACCTGTGTCCAATTATCTACATATCAATGCTCGATTTGGAACTACGCACGCACACCATGTTTCCTAGAATTCTTGTCATGGTTGTATACATTATGATCTAATACAATTTGATTGACATGCATTGTACTACAATTCGACATCCATAGTTATTATGTGCTAATTCTCGTACTCCTACCGCAGAGAGAGAGAGAGAGAGAGAGATCCATCTGTAATCCTGTATTCATTCTGATTCGGGTGCTCTAGAATTTTAGATCCGAGTCCGAATTGATTCATTAGCATCCGAATCGGGTTTTCGGGGTTCGGGTAGTGTTTATCGCCCATGAAGGCGTGAATAGCAACAATGCTATCAGTTCGGATCGGGTTAAAGTTTTCTTAGCCTCTTCAAAACCTGCCCCGATAGCGGAGAACAAGTTATAAACTGGAAGAGAGCAGCGAGAGAGCGAGAGGGGGAGACTCAGCTGAGCGCAGAGCGGCGAGGGCACGTAAACTCATTCATTGCGTTCTTTATTCAGAGAGGTAGGTGCAAACTCCTCCTTTCTCTCTTATTGCAAATTTTCATTAATTTTATTTATTTATTGTTTCTAGGCTCTAGTTATGTGTCTAGGTTTTAGGGTTCTGTTCAAATCTTTTACCCCTCTTTTGCTGGGCCAGGGATTCCCTAATTTTTGCTTTTAATCTGGTTTATCATGTGATTCTAGGTCAACATTGATCCTTTAAAAAAAAAAAAAAATCCATATATTTAGTTCCGTAATAAAATGTTGATGCTTTATTTGTTTAAACAAACGATCAAAAGTTTTTATCAGTTTTTTTTGGGGGAAATTTTGAGTAGGAATATTGATATGTATTTGATATGAACCAACAGTGTTGAAAGAAAGAAAGCCAAGGCAAGGAGATGGCAGGAGTGGGTGATGTTCAGAGTAGGCAACCCAGGCCCATGACCCCTGCTCAGGCTGCTAGGGGCCCACCCCCGGCTGCCCGTCCCCGTTTTCAGCCCGTCGATCGCGAGAAGGTACCTACAAAATCTTCTGTCGGTTAATGTTGTAACAAAATAATATTTCTCTTTCTTTCTTACTCGCCCTTCACTGACATATTTACTACTGATATCCACTTGGTTTCTAGCCTACTTCTTAAGCCCATATGGGAAGCCACCTGCCTTGTTAGGGAATAGTTGTAGCCTTGTTGGTTTGATCAGATAGAGGGGGAAAAAGCGCATGTATCTAACTTACTTATAAGCAGCTCCTCTTGCAAACAAATGGCATCACAACCCACAGTTTGCTTGATCTACTTGCCATGTTCAACATGAGGAAAACATTAGGCCTGGTCTATTCTATGGCGCATTTTGGTTGGTACACTGGCTATGTTTCTTGTACATAATTAGTCAACAACCCAACTTATGTTTGTAAGTGAAGTGGATTTCTGAATTACTCAATTAGGAGTTTTTCTTTACGGTCAAATTTGATTCCAAGTCCATTGTAGTAGTCGGTTTCCGACCCCGTGAGATTACGACACGTGTCCATCTAATTCCTGGGTAAATGTGTGACACGTAGCACTCTCCAGAACTTTGAAAGAGAATTTCAGTCCTATTCAAACTCCATGCAGTTCAAACAATTGGAAGATTAGAGATTGCGCCGGTTGCAAGTACCTCTATCTCCAGGCCAAATCCACATTTGAACTTAACGGTTACAACTCTGCAGCGGATTGATTATATCAAGAGCTGGATGATGATCTCTGGATAAAGACGAAGGTGAGTTCTACTAATATAAATCAGGATGTTCGACTCCAAATCGCCTTCAAAATCAGCAGTTGAGATAGGATGGATATTCAGATAGATGAGAACTCTGTAATTTTATCCAACAGAAACCTACCTGTATAAATAGAAGACTCCTTCCAACGAGAAGAAGGACGATCAGTTAATCCTAGAAACCTTGCGCTAGAGATCAGGCGATCACCATTGTAAGCTTTCTTAAATGATAGTGGAACTCTCTTTTTCTCCATTGTTTTTCCCTTTTGGATTTTCACGTAAACCTCTGCGTGTCCTTTGGTTTGATCTCTACAATTTATTGTTTAGTTCCTTGTAAATTGGTGCGTGGATAACTCCTCCTGAAATTAGCCACTGCATTTTGTACTTTAATTGAGATATTTGAGTCCACACTCTTAAGTTCTCCCCATCCGATACCCTTTCATGTCATCAGAGAGGTTTCTAACAATCATGGCACCCAAGAGCACCAATCACCGCGACGTCAGCACCTCTAGTGAACTCGAGCTATCAACACTCTCTCGACGATAGTTCATCCAGTGGGTAGCCGACCTGCAACAACAGCTGAGTGAACAGCGGGCCCTGGCGGACCGCGAACGAGAGCTGGTCGCCATCCATCGTGATACCGTCGAATGCAAGCGAGAAGCAGTAATGCAAATCAACTACCAATTCCTCACACAAATAAAGTCCCTTCGAGAAGCTCAAAAATGAGTCATTAAGTTGAGCGCAAGGGAAGCCCAAGTGGACGCATCCGTCCAAGCTCATCAACATCTTCCACCTGTGACTGACTTAAGTTTCAAGTTAAACTAAAGGCGCTCCCAAACAACCTCACCACATGGGGATCTAGAGAGCCACGACGCCAGTCCCCCTGAAAATGAACGAGGGGGCATCATGCCCCAACACCCAAGAGGACGGGAAATGCTTCCCCTACAGCAACAAAGACCAAAGATGACTCAACCTTCACTCCCTTGAAGTCACCGATTGATCAGATCCTTCATGTCATCAAGTATCAATCTTGGGTAAGACTTCCCAAGCCAAGCAAGCGCGACCAGGATCCCCTAAAAGCAAGACACTATTCTTTCCATGGCATTCGGAGAACACGCCACCCTGCATTGCTGGGCCTCAAAAGGCACCTTGCGGATCTAGTTCAACGTGGGTACCTTGATGAGACCAGAAGGAAGACCCGGAGGTTGGAGACATCCCAGACGAGGCTACTGCCTAAAGCGTTTATTCATCAACACCATTTAGGACAGGAAGCCCAAAAGAAGCAATTGAATTTTTTTACTTGAAACGATGCCATGTAAAAGATGTAATATTCAAGAAAATGGCTATTATCCCAATTCTTCATCCAGACGTCTTGTAAAATCTCAATGTCTTTTACAAGTGAGATAAGCCAGTTAACAGCCTATACGGGTCCTACCCTGACGGCTACCCCTCGGGGAGTCTCCTGAAAGATGGAGGCTCGCCCACAATGACCGCTCGGAACTCAGCATACACGGGTCCTCACCTTGATAACTATCCGAACAAGTCAACAACCTAGAGCAGGTCCAACCTTGACAACCACTTCTCGGGGAGTCTCCTGAAAGACGGAGACTTGCCCACGACTGCTCGGAACTCAGCCTACGCGGGGCTTGCCCTGATGGCTACCCGAACGAATGAACAACCTATACGGGTCTTACCCTGACGGCTACCCCTCGAGGAGTCTCCTGAAAAATGGATGCTCGCTCACAATGACCGCATGGAGCTCAGCGTACACGCGTCCTCACTCTGATGGCTACTCGAGTCAGTCAACAGCTTGTAGCGAATTCTACTCTGACGGCCACCTTGGGGAGTCTCTTGAAAGACGAAAACTTGCTCACGACTGCTCGGAGCTCAGCCTACACGGGCTTTGCCCTGATGGCTACTCGAGCGACTTAACAGCCTATACGGATCCTACCCTGATGGCTACCCCGCAGAGAATCTCCTGAAAGACGGAGGCTCGCCCACAATGATTGCTCGGAGCTCAGCCTACACAGGTCCTCACTCTTATGGCTACCCGATTCAGTCAACAACCTATAGCGGGTTCTACCCTGACGGCTACCCCTCGGGAGTCTACTAAAAGACAGAGACTTGCCCGCGCCTGCTCGGAGCTCTGCCTACACGGGCCTTGCCCTGACGGCTACCCGAGCGAGTCAACTGCCTATACGCAGGACCTACCATATTGGCTACCCCTCGAGGAGTTTCCTGAAAGACGGAGGCTCGCTCACAATGATCGCTCGGAGAAGCTTACACGGGTCCTCACCCTGATGGCTACCCGAGCCAGGGAACAACCTATACAGGTCATACTCTGACAGCTACCCCTCGAGGAGTCTCTTGAAAGACGGAGGTTCGCCTACAGTGACCGCTCGGAGCTCAGCTTACACGTGTCCTTACTTTGCTGACTACCCGAGCCAACAATAACCATGCGGGTCCTACCTTGAAGGCCACCCTCGGAGAGTCTCCTGAAAGACGGAGGCTCGCCCACGATAACCGCTCGAAGCTCAGCCTGCACGGGTCCTCACCCTGATGGCTACCCGAGCTAGTCAACAGCCTATAGCAGATCTTACCCTGACGGCTACTCCTTAGGGAGTCTCCTGAAAGATGGAGCTTAACCCACACAAGCCTTGCACTAACGGCTACTCGAGCGAGTCAATAGCCTATACGGGTCTTACCCTGACGGCTATCCCTCGGGGAGTTCCTGAAAGACGGAGGTCCGCTCACAATGATCGCTCAGAGCTCAGCCTATATTGGTCTTGCCTTGACGGCCATCCGAGTGAGCCAAAAAATTATGACAGGCTCTGCCCTGACGACAGCCTCAAGACATTCTATATCTTGTTCTTCCAACTACTGAGGAGCTTCCTATTAACCCAGGGCCCCTGTTGACACTCAAAAAGACAATCTCAAACAGCTTTTCAAGCGGTTTAAATGATGTCTAATTTGTCGATATTTATAAAAGACAAGTCGCAGACAAGCTGACGACTAGTTTCTGCCCATCCCGAGGGACAAATCAGCGACCTGAACTCTATTGATCCAGTGAAGCAGACAGTAAGCCAAAGTTACCTTTGAAGAGACCTAAGCAGGGCTAAGATGCTAAGTTAGCTCAACACTTAACCTCGCATGAGTCCAAGGGGATAGCCTCGCCTGAGAGGCTAAGTTTGTCTAGCTTCGCATGAAGCTCTTCATAACTCCAAAGAGAGCTAACTTATAGTTTCGCCTGAAGTTAATTCTAGCTTCGCCTGAAGCTTTCTTGATAGCTTCACATGAAGCTCTTCATAGCTCCACAGAGAGCTAACTTACAGTTTAGTCTGAAGCTAATTCTAACTTCGCCTGAAGTTTTTTTGATAGCTTCGCATGAAGCTCTTCATAGTTACAGCTTCGCCTGAAGCTAATTATAGCTTCGCATAAAGCTAATTATAGCTTCGCCTGAAGCTTTCTTGATAGCTTCGCATGAAGCTCTTCAGAGCTCCACAGAGAGCTAGCTTACAGCTTCGCCTGAAGCTAATTCTAGCTTCGCCTGAAGTTTTCTTGATAGCTTCGCATGAAGCTCTTCATAGCTTCATAGAGAGCTAATTCTAGCTTCGCCTGAAGCTAATTCTAGCTTCGCCTGAAGCTTTCTTGATAGCTTCGCATGAAGCTCTTCATAGCTCCACAGAGAGCTAACTTACAGTTTCACCTGAAGCTAATTCTACATTCGCCTGAAGCTAATTATAGCTCTGCCTGAAGCTTTCTTGATAGCTTCGCCTGAAGAGGCTAGCTTCGCATGAGGAAAGTAATCGCCCCACTAAGTTAGTGGGGGAGTTAATGGGTAGTTACACCCATGATCCCTCATTAAGAGGAGACAATCAAGGGAATCATAACTCCCTATTTCCTAGTGGGGGTAGTTACACTCATGATTCCTCGTTAAGAGGAAACAATCAAGGGAATCATAACTCCTTATTGCCTAGTGGGGGAGTTAATGTGTAGTTACACCCATGATCCCTCATTAAGAGGAGATAATCAAGGGAATCATAACTCCCTATTGAGCCTATAAATAGCCCATTAGTAGGTTAGGCTCATGGTCTGAAAGAAATTCAAGTCCAAGAGGCTTTTTAAAGAGCATAAGTTTTTTTGGTAGCTTCAAAGCTTAAGCCAATAAGAGATCTACTCTCTTACTTTCAAGAATTCAAAGAATCACTTCTCTAATCCTACAAGGATCAATTCGGGGTGCTGATACTCTAAAATCTTCCTCCCTCTCAAGGAATCTCCGAAACCACCGAAACCAGGCAATAACATTCGAAGATTGATCGCTCGCATCGTCAACGGGACAAAGTGGTCGCGCGCTGATCAGACCCCCACCGGCACACTTCCCCAGAAATCTCAGAGGAGATCTACTTGCAATTTTCTTTTTCTTTCTTTAAAGGATTAGTGTAATATCGCTCCTCGATTTTTTTTGTAAGTCTTTCCTTATTGAATTTTCAATGAAAAACAAGATGGCGACTCCGCTGGGGAATGTATTCTCCACTGCGGAGAATCAAGTGTCGCAATGCGATGATCAGACCTTCGGGTCTATTGCTGAGATGTTGGTCATTTACTTTGACCAAGAGAGGTTTGAACAACTTCTCTCTGGGGGTAGCACAAGCCTCCTACATGTGCGCAAGCACAGAGAGGTCAGCGTAGCCAGAGCCCCTCTGGTTAACTCTTAGAAGCAAGTCTCTGTTGAGACAAATAAGGCTCTCTGCAAGCCTATTATAGTCTCAGGCGAGGCTAAACACACTCTATGCGAGTCTAGCACAGTCTCAGCAGAGACTAACATAGTCTCGCGCCAGCATGTTAACACTATGCGCGAAGTTATAAAGGTTCTTCGTGGATCTAAAACAGCCTTTGCTAAGGCTATGTGGATTGCAAAATCTGTAGTCTCATGCGAGGCTAGAGATAGATATCTTGGTTCAGCTTCTTGCGAAGCTAAAATAGTCTTTGACTGCAAGACTATTTCAGCTCTACACAAAGCTAAGCCCCGCATGTCCCACGAGACTAGAACTAAAGCACTAAGTGCTTAGGACCTTAGCCACGAGGTTAAAAATAAAGCACCATTGAGTGCTAACAGCGAGGCTATTTCATCCTCGCTCACAGGAAGAACTCTGCGCAACAAAGCTAAGCATGCCTTCAAAGGCAGAGCTAAAACAATAGCTTCGTCTTGCGAAGCTACTCTTTCAGGCGAAACTATTCTAGCTTCGCCTATTACAAAAAAAAAGCTTTGAAGGCTAAGCTCAGGGTTTCTCAACCCAAGCGGGCTAACATTCAGTTTCCCCAAGTCTCCATATTTGATCAGTTGGATCCAGGTAACACAGACTTGCGGGATTATCTGTGCAACAAGTGGAACTCTGCTCTGAAAAGCCAGTTCACATCTCGCCATCCTAGTACGAACAAGCAGGGTGTCAACATGTGACGGTACATTCCGTCCACTGTTGTTTGGGATCAATCCCCACAACTTTTCCTCCAAGCCAGCAATCGGTGTTTAACCGGCTGCCAGTTCAAACTTATGAGAAACCCAAGTCTCGAAAGAAGAAGACAGTGAAGGTGCCTTACCTCGCAGTTGCCTCTGTCAACATGATAAGTAGAGGAAGGGATCTATTACAATCTCAAAGAAGGAAACAGGGGGTTCGTACTCCCTCATTCAGTTCTCCAGGGCCCGACTATAGCCCGACTTAGGTCAGATTCTGGTCGAACAAAAGGGTGCCTTCCAAGATACAATACCCTGTAATTATAGACAACCTTCTTCCTCAGAAGCTATATTGCTAGAACCAATGAGACACCAATTCTAATGGTCTGATGATGATGAAGAAGAAGCCAGTGGCTATGCTTCCTCTGCCATCATCAGCTCTGTGCGGCAAGATTCGTATCAGTCAACATGGCTGACAACAACAATGATGATGATTTCCGTCATCGCATGGAGGCACAGGAGCAGACTTCCAAGGCCCATCAAGAAGCTTTGGACAACATCCAGCAAATATTAGTTCAGCTCTTAACAAATCGGAACAATGATAACACAACCGGTAATAATTACGAAAACGAGGAGAACAACAACAATGAACCTCCCAAGACCGATCATTCAAGGAGGGCTCTTCAATTGATGCCAAAGTGATCAAAGGCATTCAAGCTTAGATCGCATCCCTGGCTCAAAGGGATGAATTGAATAAAGTAAGGGCAGTCCGTCCTTACCCCTTGGAATGGGATTTAGTCCCATATCCGCCAAAGTTCAAGCCACCAGCGTTGCACTCGTATGATGGCAAGAGCTCGCCAAATCAGCACATTTACTAATTCCGATCGCAAACATGTAATGTAGTAGGTAATGACGCTATTATGGCCAGACTGTTCATTGGCACCCTCAAGGGGGTAGCCTTTGATTGGTTCAGGAGTCTCCCCGCGAACTTCAATTCCTGGCTCGACTTGAAAATCCGATTCCTCTCCCGATTCTACGAGGATGATACCGAGGTGACCATGGACACACTCCTTTTGGCAGTCCAGAAAGGAGGAGAATCTGTACGGGATAAATAGAGAGATTCCGCAACCTTTCTCTCATGTGCCCTGCAGATATGCCTTTGCCTATGTTGCTTCAGACGTGTAGGCATAACTTTCTTGGCAAAGTGAAAGTTCGCATGGGTGTCGTCAAAGCCCACACTTGGAAGGAGCTTATTGAACAAGCCGAGATAGCTGAAAAATCAGCTAAAAAGTTTGAGACCCCCAAAAGCAGGTGGCGAATCAACAAAAGCTATGACACAGCTGAATCTTCTGATACATCAGCATTGGAAATATATGGAGGACTCGATCAAAGAAAGGTAACTCCAACAGTACTTCGGAGTATAGAGACAATACTCCTTCAAAGATGAGCATGTGGTGACACTTTTCCACTTGCTCAACAAAGGCAACAAGCTCAAGTTGCCAGAGGTTAGATGCCCAGACGAAGTGGGACGAACAAATGATTCTAACTATTGTCTTTTTCATAGGATGGTTCATCATCCTACTTGCAGGTGCAATGTCCTTAAAGACAAAATCCAAGCACTGATTGAAGTAGGTGTTTTGACTCTGAAGTCGAAACATAAAAAGGCCACTGCCTAACTCCTATCCTGAAAGGGAGTATGGAGGTAGTCAACTCTACTTCCAAAAGCCATGGGTCTTATCCCATCAATGGCTAAAGCAATAAGACTCAAGCCAATCCAAAGCTAAAGGCAAGTCTTGCAATATCTCTCGCAGCAGATGACACCACACCAGCAACTCCTCTCAGCAACTCTGAAGAGGAGACAACCGTCTCAACCGCTATTTGATAGCTAACAGGTACTAGGTCTGGCAAATAACTTGTGAAAGTACGACCCCGACGAGACACAATAGCCAACGACGTCGGGAAAAGCACAGGGGGGTTGGAATATGTTATTCCACTAATCAAATGAGGACAACCTTTCATAGTAGAGGCAGTCTACTCGAGTGGAGCTTATCACTTAGCGAATCCAAACGGTGACACGCTCCTGATGCCAATCAACGACAAGTGCTATCCATGATCATGTTAACACTATACCTCTGATTACAAAAGTACCATACATGATCATGTTAACATTACACCTCTGATCATCAAGTCGGACTCGTCTGACTGTTTCATCTCCTCAAGGAGTCCCTTTCCAGAGGTGGAATCAATTTCAACCATCTCTGCATTCTTCTTTCGGCAAATCAATTCAGCTTCAGGACTTGAATGAGCCAAATTCATCGAATAAGGTTCATGATGCATCCTTGCAGGACCTTTCTAATGTTTCCACGTTCATGTTTAGATTCGATGATCAGCTGTGACTAAAGTCTTGATTATGACGAACAAAAGTGAAACTCTAGGAGGAATCTCGAATTACTCGATATATTCCCTGTGAAGTTTATACTCCATATCTAGACACGAAGATTAGCTGAGAACCAGAGTCTTGATGAACAAAAGGTGACGCTCCACGAGAAATGTCGATCTACCCGATAAATTTTTCATGAAGTTTAGACTTAACTCTTTAATCCCCAATGAGATTTTAGAGGTCACCAGTTGAATACAGAAATGTTCACTTCAAGTGACACGATCTGAAGCCTTCTGTGAATAAGGCTAGAGGAAAACATTGGCTTCTAAGCCCAATATAAAATCCTTAACAACTCATCATGCTGAGGGGAATAACATGTCTAGCCTACTCAAACAGTAGTTGGTAAAGGTATACCAAATCCGTTGACAGCTGAGGATTTGCTAAAAGTCCTAAGGGACCTGATCCCGCTTTTCCCATCAAAGTCCCCTACCAATTCCCGTCCATGGAATGGTACGATCACAAAAGGCTGTATTCATTTTTCCAATAACAGATCAGAACTGTCATGTTTAAAGCTCACGCCTCTGATAGTAAAATTTTTTTTGGCGGATCTTGCTAATATCACTAACAGATCAAACTCCACTTTAATCCTCTTCAATAGAATGATAGGTCCACTCAAATTGATGTAATGTTCAAACACCTCTAATAGTAAATGAATCCTTGTCAAGTTAACATTACACCTCTGACAGGTTGCTTTACAAGTCCTCAAGCGAAGAAGCTATCACGATCACTTCTGACAAAATCTCCCTCTAATTCCCCAGCAAGAGATTTGATTGTTACGTTAATGATTACCTCTGACAACTTTTTAGGGAATAATCCTTTCCCTATAGAATTTCCACGGAGTTCTTTTTTGTCACGTTAATGATTACCTCTGACATATAATCTCTTATGAGATTCATTTTCTAACTCCCTAACGAGTTTCTGGTAGACTCCCCTCGAAATCTATTATTTCCCTTTCGGTCCCCAGTAGACTTTCTTGATTATCACGTTAACAATATACCTCTGACAATTTCTTTCAAATAACATCCGAAGGAGATATCAATTTTTTCACGGAGTTTATGATCAAGTCTTATTCCCCCAGTGGAATTATTTCTTTTACCGTCATGTCCAGCTTGTTACCTCTGAACGGTAGAAATCTTAAGCTTGGTGGTTTCTCAATCGGTTATGTCCATGTTATCTCTGAATTGACAGATAACCAAGTCTCATCTTCCAGTCCGGTAGGGACTACTCCTTTGCCGTTATGTCCAGTTCGTCGCCTCTGAACGGCAGGGCTCTGAGTCTAGCAACTTTCAATCGGTTATGTCCATATTACCTCTTAACCAACGGACGCCTAGATCTCTCCCCTTTTATGGTACTATAACTATCATGTCCAGTTCATCACCTCTGAACAGACGAGTCTATAACTTTGTTCTCCTTCCCCGTCAGGGCCGGGAGTTCTTGCTGTCATGTTAATACGACTACCTCTGAACAGCGAATTGTGAGCCCGATGTGTCTTAGTTGGTCATGTCCATATTATCTCTGAACCGACGGGTGCCTAGATCCAATTCACCCTTGTAGTCTCTAGTGGGCTAGCTGCTAAGTTAATGCGACTACCTCTGGTAGCGGATTCGGACTTTAGTGTGTCTTAGTCTATCATGTCCAGTTTATCACCTCTGAATAGACGGGTCCCTAAAATCGGATTCACCTCCATTTTGTCATCATGTCTAGATCATCACCTCTGAATGATAAAATTCTGAGCTTGGTGGCTTCTCAATCTGTTATGTCCAGTTCATCACCTCTGAACCGACAGATAGTCAAGTCTTCCCTTTTTGTTTACTATTATGTCTAGTTCGTCACCTCTGAACAATAAACACTCCGAGTTTGATAATTTCTAATCAGTTATGTCCAGTTCGTCACCTCTGAACCGACGAATATCCAATCTCACATTTCTTTGTCATTATTTCCAATTCGTCACCTTTGAAGACAAGGCTTCGTGTCTGGTGATTCTTAATTAGTTATGTCTAGTTCGTCACCTCTGGACTGACGGATACCCAGATCTAACTTTCCAATCCGATAGGGACTCTTCTCGATATTATGTCTAGTTTATCACCTTTGAACAGCGAACACTTTTTTCTAGCGATTCCGAACCTGTTATGTCCACATTACCTCTGAACAGACGGATTCTTAGATCTGCTCCCTTTTGAACACCTGAGGCAATTTAAAGTATTTTGAAATCTGAACCATCCCATTGCGGATTTACGAAAATTTTGAAGGGGGTTTTGTTGATACTCAAAAAAGACAAAATCTCAAACAGCTTTTCAAGCGGTCTAAACGATGTCTAACTTGTCGATATTTACAAAAGATAAGTCACAGATAAGCTGACGACAGGTTTCTGCCCATCCCCGAGGGACAAATCAGCGACTTAGACTCTACTGATCTAGTGAAGCAGACAGTAAGCCAAAGTTGCGAAGAGACTTAAGCAGGCCTAAGATGCTAAGTTAGCTCAACACTTAGCCTCGCATGAGTCCAAGGGGATAGCCTCGCCTGAGAGGCTAAATTTGTCTAGCTTCGCATGAAGCTCTTCATAGCTCCACAGAGAGCAACTTACAGCTTCGCCTAAAATTAATTCTAGCTTCGCCTGAAGTTAATTCTAGCTTCGCCTGAAGCTTTCTTGATAGCTTCGCATGAAGCTCTTCATAGCTCCACAGAGAGATAATTGACAGCTTCGCCTGAAGCTAATTCTAGCTTCGCCTGAAGCTTTCTTGATAGTTTCGCATGAAGCTCTTCATAGCTCCACAGAGAGCTAACTTACAGCTTCGCCTGAAGCTTTCTTGATAGCTTCGCATGAAACTCTTCATAGCTTTACAGAGAGCTAACTTACAACTTCGCCTGAAGCTAATTCTAGCTTCCTGAAGCTTTCTTGATAGCTTCGCATGAAGCTCTTCATAGCTCCACAAAGAGCTAACTTACAACTTCGCTTGAAGCTAATTATAGTTTCACCTGAAACTTTCTTGATAGCTTCACCTGAAAAGGCTAGCTTCTCATGAGGAAAGTAATCGCACCACTAAGTTAGTGGAGGAGTTAATGGGTAGTTACACATATGATCTCTCATTAAGAGGAGACAATTAAGGGAATCATAACTCCCTATTTCCTAGTGTGGGTAGTTAATGGGTAGTTACACCCATGATCCCTCATTAAGAGAAAACAATCAAGGGAATCAGAACTCCCTATTGCCTAGTGGGGGAGTTAATGGGTAGTTGCACTCATGATCCCTCATTAAGAGGAGACAATCAAGGGAATCATAACTCCCTATTGAGCCTATAAATAGCCCATTAGTAGGCTAGGCTCATGGTCTAGAAGAAATTCAAGTCCAAGAGGCTTTTTGAAGCGTAAGCTTCTTTTGTGGCTTCAAAGCTTAAGCCAACAAGAGATCTACTCTCTTGCTTTCAAGAATTCAGAGAATCGCTTCTCTAATCCTACAAGGATCAATTCAGGGTGCTAATACTTTAAGATCTTCCTCCCTCTCAAGGAATCTCCGAAACCAGGCGAGAAGGAATTCCCAGGCAATAGCATTCGAAGATCGATCGCTCGCATCATCAACGAAACAAAGTGGTCGCGCGCTGATCAAACTCCCACCGGCACACTTTCCCAGAATTCTCAGAGGAGATCTACTTGCAATTTTCTTTTTCTTTCTTTAAAGGATTACTAGTAATTTCGCTCCTCGATTTTTTTAAAGTTTTTCCTTATTGAATTTTCAATGAAAAATAACCCCCACCTGAACGGCTACCTAAAATGTCTCGCAAACCACGACGACGGACACCATGCCCCTACAACCTCCCAAGCAAACTATAATCGGGCAGGGCACACGCCATAGCACCCTTACAAGCACATCAAGAATAAGAGACGACACGGTTGAAAAAGAGAAATAATCACCATTATGACAATAGAAGAGATACGATTTTCTTATTACGATAGTTACAAAAAAAGATAGTATAAATAGACTCGGTTAATTCCGCCTACGTCCGCTACTTTGACTCTCGGACCATCCCTGAGATTTCTCTGGCCAACTATCGACGCTCCCAGTCCGATCGCTCGGCCTCTCGGACCGACGATTCTCGCCTCCGGCCCGATCGCTTGGCCCTTCAGATTGACGGCTAGCACCTTCGGTCTGTCCGCTTGCTCATTCGGCTCGACTACTCGTGCCCTCGAGACAGCCACTCGCGCTCTCTGCTCGTTCACCAGAGCTTAAGATCGTGACTTGAGAGCGCAGCGCTTGCGCCTTTGTAAGCTGATTGTCGGGGGCCATCCAGAGTTTATTGTAGCGATTAATCTGACGCTCCGAATCAGCCCTCAGCTCTCTAACATCAGCCTCGCGGTGCTCCAAATCCCTCTCTAGCAATCGGACCTGGTACTTTAGCTCCAGCTTCTTTTTATGTTCTCGATTGATCACCTCTTGAAGTGTGGCGATCTTTGACTGATTGAAGGAGACCTTCTCCTATAACTCTGAGATGTTATCAAGCACTTTCTTCAGCTCCTCAAGCCGCCCCAGGAGTCTCACTACCAAATCCATCTTCTCATTTCTCAACTTCATCTCTTCCAGCATATCGGCCGATTTCAAAAATACCTTGCACACCCTTTTTTCGAGCGCTCACCATCACATTGTGGGAAATCAGCTCATGACCCAGTTGGAAGGTGAGGAAGTCGAGCACAGCGAGCTCTATGCGGTGGGGAAGCCGGGCAGCATCCGGAACAGACTCTTCGAAACTCTTCTCCGACGATCATTCAGAAACTCTAGCAATGCTCTGGGCTCATCGTCAAGATCTAGCTCTCCCCCTCGTCGCTGTCCTCTGGGTCGGAACACTCAGGCCTCATCTCGGGTTCCTCAAGGCACCTCGCACCCGTCGGACTGGCCCCCACACAGCGCGAGCAGATATAAGGCATTTGTAGTTCCCGAGCGGTTCTTTCCCGAGGACATGCCCCCCCTTCACCAAAACATGCCAAACCAGAAGCAAGTTCCAATGGGGCTTCCGGTCAACACCCATGGTGGCCTTAAGGCACAACAAAAATGAGACAAAATTTAGACAGTGGAGAAATTTTTCGTTTATTCCTTCAAAAGAGTTACATTGGAATTATACAAAGATAAAATATAAGAACTCTTAAACACTTTGCCCCCTCAGCGCATCGACGCGCCTGCTCCAGGTCTCCCCGAGTCGACTGCAATTCTGATTCCTTGTTCTGCAGCTCGACATCTTTCCACCGCGACTCCGAGGTCACCTCCTGCAACTCGTAGTCCTTTTACAACTCTAATCTATTTTCAATATTTAAAGGAAATAGACTAATTTGTCTTCTAGATTCAATTAATTTGCATGAAATAAGAAATAGATTACATGAATAGGAGAAAGTATATAACCCTTTTGATCCTTTAGATTGTTGAAAATTTTGTACTATTTCTTAAAACATATAATTTTCTAACAAAATTAAATTAAGACAAAACAACAATTATTCTAGTATGCAACAATAATTATAATTTAAAACAAAATAAGACAAGGAAACTGGCCTGGGGAATACAATCGCGATGACGCTGCCCTAAACGATGAAAAATCCGTCTCCTTGTTCAGACATTGAATCGGCCTTGTCCCCTAGCGGTAAATGATCCTTGGATTCAATAGCACTCGGCTCAGGACGGTGGGCAGAGCCTCTGCTCAGATAAAGACGTTGCCAAGAAAATGAAGATAAAAAAATTCTTTTAACGAGCCATTTTCACGAAGAGTAGGACTTAGTTTTCCTTTTCAGAGGAAGAGAAAAATGTGTTGTGTTGTGTCTCTTACTGCTGGAGGGAGGGATCTATTTATAGGCTTCAGACCCCCCAAGTAGTTGTAACCACAAGAGATATTCACGACCACACAATTAGGCGGTTGAGAGATTTTTCTCACCCGATGTGAGATTTAGTGAGACTTTGTCAAAATTGACTTGGTAAAATAAATAAATAAAATTTGAAACTAAAGCTTTTTATTTTATTTTTAAACTCAAAATTCCAACAAGTTTATTAGTGAGACATTTTCTTTGACGTTAGCTTATGACACTGCCAACAAAAAAGGAGCCTCACATTTTTTTCCTTCTAATTTTTGTTACAAAATGACAAGGTTGAGGCTTGCCTAATTAATGCTTAAAATTATTTTCATGATATGCTCACCCTGTATTAACTCCTTTATCATCAACTTCTAAATTGCGTGTTTCATATTAATGAATATTTTCTTGTAAAATTGCAGACATGTCCCCTGTTGCTTAGAGTTTTCACTAAGGTATGCATGCTCAGCTCTACTATATATGTACCATGTACTATGACTTCTCTTTATTATTTCATCTTCTCTACATTCCATGTGATTGTACTGTTAAGTGGTTTTTCAGATGTCTTCATATTCTCTAGGCTCAATACCTGGATCTCAATTCTTGTCATCTTTCTTATAACCTGAAGACATTCATTAGTTTTTTTGGGGCTTCATAGTCAACATCCCTGTCTATACTTGTATGAAGATTTGATTCTAATTATTTTGATATTAATTAATTGTTAGTTTTTATCTCTTTTCATATTTAGGATCAAGTCACATTGTGCATGCTGTTTTATTATGATATAATATTAGATGATGGCAATAGAGAAAGAATAAGTTCTCAACTGAAAAGATAGAAATTTTGGAATCTGAAGCATTTAGAATAGTTGACCGAAAAGAGAATATATGAAATGTAACTTTAGCAAAATGGTAATAAATAAATATATAATATAGATTGTTGGTTAAGAAATACCTCATATGCTCATCTCATTATTTGAGATCAATCATATATGAAGATGCTGGAATCGAGGAAGATGTGATTAATATAGTTAAAGCGGGATGGTTGAAGCGGAGAAGTGCCTATCCTACTTTATAGGCTTGTAGGATACATATAGATTGAAGAAAAAAATTATAGGACCTTCATGGGACCTGTTATGCTCTGTTGTTCATAATGTAGAGCAATTGAAAAAATATGTCCAGAAAATAAGTGTAGTAGAGATGAAAATGTAGTAGAGAGGAAAATGCTGAGATAGATGAGTGGAAATAAATTAAGAAATAGGATAAGAAATGAGTGCATCCTTAAAAAGTTAAAGAGGCCACTCCTATTGAAGATTAAATGAGAGAGAATGGATCGAGATGGTTCTGGACATGTACAATGCCGGTGAACATGTGTGTTAAATAGGAAAAGGCATGGGATCATACTTAATGGGGGGCAATGAGGCTAGAGGGAGGTCTAAACAAATTCGGTGGGAGGCAATGTAGACCGGTATGTTAATGCTTCGTGTTATTGTGGAGATGACCCTTATCATAGCTGAACGGAAGAAGAGGATTCATGTAGCTGGCCTAAAAAAATTGAGATAAAGACTTGGTTCTTGTTGTAGACATGCAATGCATGCATGTCTCTCTAATGTTTTACATGTTTTTCAATGGAGCTCTATTTGAAGTGTATGCATTGGATGATACTTTTAGTCTATAAAAGTAGTCACACTCACATACCTAATATCCAAATTTAAGCGATTTCCTCAAATTATGTATTATGTTTCCTATTTGTATGTTGTTTTTATCTGTCATAGACATACGAGTCACAAGCATGAATATTCTTGACTTGGTTAAACAAGTTGTACATGTCAGTTGTCAGAGATGCACTTTCTGGTGTTATGAAATAGGATGTATGTCACACTATGTTTTCTAATGGGCCATTGTATCTCAGTAGTCACTAACAGTCAGCTTGCTCAGTGAAGTTGTTTTTATTGTTCTATATTATGTTCATTAGTAGCTAATTAGATTACTAATGATCCTCAATTAGACCAAAAAAATTGATGAAGTAGGATTTATGTCACTATGTTCTCTAATGGGCCATTGTATCTCAGTAGTTACTAACAGTCAGCTTGCACAGTGAATTTGTTTTTATTGTTCTATTATGTTCATTAGTAGCTAATTAGATTACTAATGATCCTCAATTAGACCAAAAAATGATGAAAATTATCATGGAGGAGAAAACCATTTATTTTCTAGAAATGAGAAATATGAGGAAAATATATTTCTGATTTGATTATATCGTGCTTGAATCAAGTAACCAGCAAGTTTTTCTGGTGCAAAATCTATTATTTGACATTTAAAATGAGAAATCCATGGTTACTGTGCCTAAGAAATAGAAACATGAACTTGAATATCTTGGAGTCTCGCACCTATGCATCTGTGCTTATATAATGAAAAATTGTTGGTAGAAAGTTAAGTTAAATAATACTTATGATTTAGAAGCTTCCATGAATACTGAATTTCTATAAGTATATGTTTTTCAAGAATGTTTAGTATCAACACGTGTATTTATAATCATTGTTTCTTCATGCTCATGAGAGATTGGAGCTGTCCATGCTAACTCATAGCACATGGAGAAAAACACACATGTGACTGAAATGCTCTTAGTGAATTTGTCATTACATTTTATATTGAAGTATTTATATGATAACAAGAGCATCTACTTGCAACATTGCATAAGCATGCACAGAAAAATACTTGTATTTGGTGTTTTTGTATGTACTCTGCCTACTTGTGTGCATGCACTGAAAGAACAAAGTGTCATAGCAATGTGGTGATTATTGTGCCTTCATAATATGCTTGTGGTTTAGGGAAAAGCAAGACAGTTGTTTTGTTCTTTACGGTAGGTCATTTTCTTTGAACCTTGACATCTGCAAAGGCATTACATTGTCATGTATTTTCCGGCAAGTGATTTCCTACACAACTATTATTTGGACCACATACAAAATCATTGATCTTTGGGCTTTCCATAGGTTGGCGACCATCATCTCAAAGAAGACTTTGCTGTGAGAGGGAAGGAGCCCAAAGATGAGGTCCAGATTTATACATGGAAGGACGCCACACTTCGAGAGCTCACTGACTTAGTAATAATATTTTAACAATGTTTTGTTTGCCTAGTTGCCTGCTAGTAGCAAAATTATAGAAATCATCATTATCATTTTTTTTGGGTAGGTTAAAGAGGTTGCACCTGCTGCAAGGAAAAGAGACGCGAAGCTTTCATTTGCATTTGTATACCCTGATAAGAATGGTCGTTTTGTCCTCAGACCGGTGAGAACTTCTTTCTATGTCAAATTTTACGATACAATAATCGTCTGTAGGTTTGATCTAGAGGATATCTTGATATTTTGTGAGGGAATGACAGCAGTCGTCCTATTTAGGGATTCGGCGTGTCATTGCAGTTCACTGTCATCTTTTCACATGCCATCTTATATGGGTTCTTAAGAGCAGAACTTTTAGTTCTCAATTATTCCTTATGATTGATGCTAAAATGTTCTCAGGAATATCTCCTACCTTCCACTCTTAAGGGGGGGGAACAATGAAAAGAGTTTTTGCTCTGGATACGCCTATTAGATACTGCTTCAACTCTCTTAACAGTGACATCTGATTAAATAGGCATAAATTTACACACATGCGTGCCCGTGTAAAGAGACTCTCTCTCTCTCTCTCACTCTCTCTCTCTCACACACACACACACACACACACCACACACACACACACACTCACACAGAGAGAGAGAGGAGAGAGAGAGAGAGAGAGAGAGAGAGAGAGAGAGAGTTTTGCAATGTCCAAAAAACTTATATCTATCACAAAGATGAACAATGGCAACCATGCCAACACATTAAATCTGCCTTTCTTGGTAACTTTTCCATGCTAACAAAAATCTCATTTCTTTTGTGATAGCCTCCTCTCTTAAGCCACAAAAACTTTCATAAACGTTACTACCACCGGTTCCATATGTTCCCCTTCAATTCATTTTTCCAGTTCAATGAATATGTTCCTTTGGTCTCTCTCAATACACAGACAACTTAAAATTTTCTTTTACTTTAGTTTCAGTGGCACAGACCATTTCGGAACCTGTGTTGATTGTAGTCCTGTGGGTATGTGGCTTGCCACAGATTCCAATTGATTAGACAATTCAAGATTGTTTACAATCTAGACAGGCTGCAAACTAAAGGCCATTGGTTTCTTTATGCTTGGGACCATCATCGATACTCACACTATGAGTTAGGTGGCAATTGTTCTGATTCAAGTTTTATGCTACAAGATACATATTGATTTGTACTTGTATGGGCCTAAATCAGTAAGAAAATCACACCAAAATAAATATTTGTAACAGTTTTGGATTCTGGTTTTAGATTGATCAATATTTTTTTTTCTCTTTTAGTAAAATCATTTTCGTGTGGGAAGCAATTATAATGCATAAGACTAACTGATGCATACTTGTTTCTTCGCTAAGTTAATTCACACGCTACATAGCAGGATACTTTCAAAACTGTATGCAGTAATTTATGGAAGTCAGAATGATTCACCAATCTCTCCATCGAGACAACAATTACAACAATAAAAGGCTTTATCTCCAATTTTTTTGGGGTGGCTGCATGAACCCTTTGTTCAGGGGGCCTATCGAGTCTATTCTGCAAAGTCATAAAGGATGGTATGTTATATACACTGCATGTCATAATATTATTAGAATATGTTTATATACTTTTGAACTCATGGATGTATGCGTATGTGCACTATTTATTATCTATATGCATTCTAGTGTCATTGGTCCCTACTTTTAAGGAATTGTTTTATCACATGTTTGTGTCGTGTCTGTGTATCGTGTTTTGTGTTCATGCAAGATTTGGTTGGTTCCTTTGTTTTAGTTCTGCGGTTCCCCTCCGAGACACCATCCAAATGGTCTCTAAAGCAATATCTTGTATCATGTCCAGTCGTATGAACATCCGTTTAACAATGGTTTTCACCTCCTCTGCGTTTTCAAAATCATTGAATTTGCACATGTAGTAGAGTATCCTTGTAGATGTCGGATTTCCTGTTTTGTGTATATGAATTTGCTGCTACAAAGCTAAAAGAAGCACCTATCTATATTTTCATGGTGAAGGTGGGGATGACCTACTCGTATGGGAACGGGAGACGAATTGACGATCTAAAAACATTGGAGGAACTAAGCTTTCAGGTAGTTCTCTAACTTGAGTTTGGCAATACTGATCAGAACCAGAACCCGTTTAGACCATCGCTGATTCACCTTCAATTTTTCTCTCTGAAGATTGGAGATTACTTGAGCGTTGCCATTCTCTAGAGCAAACATTTGTGGATCGGGTCTGTGTGGTGGTTTGATGCTGATGAGCTTAGCTTTTATCTGTTTAAGAAACTGGCAAGAGTCAGGCTCGATGGCATGTAATATGGTGAATGAAGTAATATCAGACTGGTTGTTGTGTATGCACTTGGACATGCATGTATTTGTGGAGTTATCCATTTTTATTTCTCTGTTTTGGCAATGTATTTGTTGATTTCTGCTAGTGTTGTGTCAAGAGACAATAGTAAAGGTAAAGGCGGTGTGCTGCTTTCGATTCAGACAGACTAGGTTAGAAGTGAGGAGAGAGTTTCTGCAACAGTGTGTTCTGATCTTTCAACTAGTGTTGATTCAACTCAATAAACATCCCCATTTGTACGCATTATTTCCGTGGGAGTGAGATAAAAGGTAGTCTAATTCCCTTGACCAGACCAAACCCGACTCTAGTTGTAGTTGTAGTTGTTGTACACTGTATATGTATATGTTGCAGTGGCAAAGGCCTTTTTTTTTATCGAGGGATTGATTTATTGCATCTGTTGTGTTAACAATTGCGAAAATGAAGCAGAGCAAGATAATAACATACGTACTACAGTTGGTCCCTGAGGTGAGGTGAGGTGAGGTGAGGGTGAGAGAATGAAGGAGATGGACTTGGAATAAGTGGCACTCACAGACAAGATGTCAGTCTATTTCCACGCCCGCCGCCCTTGACGGAATCAATGAATAATGATCATTTTGTCACAAAAGTCTGTTTTGGTGCGTCTCTCTCTCTCTCTCTCTCTCTGCTCCATTTCCCACTCTATTTATTACAAGTGTACAGTTGACGATAATGGAGAAATAACAAATTTAATATCAAACAGAAAGAAGATATAATTTGAATGTCTGGGATCGATCATGTTCATAGGACTCCTCTGGATGGCAGCATTCGGAATGTTCTCTTTTTTTCTTTTCAGATAGATTTTTAAAAATAAAAAAAAGTTAACCCACGTCATCTTATTTAGCTGCATGTATCCTCGCTTTACTTGATCTCTATGGTTAGAGGAAACCCCCTCCTACTGACTAAAATTATTTATTATCCTCAAATGTGCTACGTACAGATTGAGGTAATGACACCAAAATGAACTGTTTCTCACATTATTTATTACATATTAGCGTATATACGCGTCTACTGTTCTTAAATGGTCTGCTTTAATACACCCACATGCTCCAATCATATATATTATCCATCCATCATTTAAGAACCCATTTACACATACATATATCATCATAATAATATAAATGAATATTATTTGGTTGATGGATGTCACGTGAGCTTGGCGGGTGCTGCCAAACAGAAATAGAGTATACCTTGGGTATGCTTATTTCGCATGTCCTACATTGTAACGGCAAAACTAGGGACGGAAACAGAAACGGAAACACTACGGGGAAAGTGATGGGTTTTGAACACTACTAACACAAGAAGAGAGCGGGCATTATTTATTGTTATTAATTATTAAGTATTAAAGGAGAATAATATTTTTTTTTGTTGTTGTTGATGTATTATTATTTTTTATTTATTCATTTATGGGTTTTTTTTTATATATCAATTCCCTAAAAAAATGGACTATTTGAGAAGAGACAACCCACCCCCCCCACACCCCCCCCCCCCCCCCCCCCCAAAAAAAAAAAAAAAAAAAAAAAAAAAAAAAAAAAAAAAAAAAAAAAACTCATGTGAATTGCTATTTAATCCCTAAATCACATTGGTTATTTAAAATTAGAACACATTAAAAATTTCTATCCAATTCTTAACTCGGGTCTAGTTAATCATAACCAGACCTGAGTTAAACATACGAAACCCATTTTTTGGCGGGAAGAGAAGGGGGTTGTTACCTATCCCATCAGTTCCCCTTATCTTAATTCTCTCTTTCTCTCTTTTCTGTCAATTTTTATCTCTTTTCTCTCTCTGATCCATCTAAACCCTAGATCAATGCCTTGATCGACATCGCTGCTAGCCGCTAGGGGAGTCAAAGAACAAGTGAAAGAGATATGGAGGGTGAATAGACCCTAAACCAGACCTAAAGGCTGGGGGTAAATACTTGCTTTTTCATATTCTCCCAAATTTCAGAATCTATTTTTGGAGAAAATTAGTTTCTAACAGCTACCTCTTACTGGATCAGGTTATCCTCATCATAAACTTTGGACGGACGGGGAAAAGCTGAAATTTTTGAAGAAAATTCTAGATCTTCAACTATTTGTAGGCAAGATTATTGAATTTTTTGAAAATTTCTGAACATTTTTAGTTAGAATTAGCTAAAGAATCTTTTTTTTTCTCGTATTTTAGAACATATATTTGGAGGAAAAAAATATCATAACAGTTCCTTCTTATTGAACAGGTGATCTTCAATATCGATTTGGAAAAAAAATAGAATTTTGAGGGGAAACTTGGATCTTCAACTAATTGTAAGTAAGAATGTATAATATTTTCCAATTTTCACCCATGCATGAATATCAAATACAACGATTTCTTTGCACTCACCTTTTGTTGCTATTTGTTTTCTAATTTAACTTCACTTTTTTGCACTCACAACATGAAAGAAAATGTGGTTGAGATAGTCTTTAAATATGGTGGTTGGTGGACACTAATCCCTAGAACTAAGAAGAAGAAGTATGAATGTGGAAGACACAAAATCATTAGAGTTGAGATTGATCAATGTACGTTAAAGTCACTTGAGAAACTGAACGATGATTTTTATCCTATAGCAAAGGTGAAAAAAAATTAAATTGTCATATTCAATACCAGAGACAAATCCAAAAGAGTACAAGGCTTTAAAATCAGAGGAAACTTTGAGTCAAGTGTTTAGAGTTATGAAGAAAATTGAAATGTTCTTAACTTTGGAAGATACCAATAACATGAGAAGTGCTAATAATGTATCTCATAGAAGGTTAAACCCTCCTAGGGCGTCAACAACTCCCAAAAGTAGTAGGAAGGAGACGTTTCTGTATTTATCTGAATCATTTAGTGATGGTAATTTCCTACAAATGAAGATAACAAATATGTCAATGATGAGAACCTGAAAGATGTGAGAATTGATTATGGTAATGAAATTGAGAATCAGGATCCATGTTCTGACCAAGCTGATGATTGTTATGCAGAAAATGAGTATCATTCTCCAAGGAGTAGTGATAATGATAGTGAAGCTAATGATGATGTTATATATGACATAGAAGCTATGCAAATGTCTGCTTGGGAGATGAATTATGATGATCTAGTGATTGAAGTTGAAAAAATGTTAAAAAAAAATAGTTGATTTGAGGTTTTGTTTGCAGCAACATAGTATAAGAAAGAACTTCAATTTCAAATTTATTAAGAATGAACTTAAAAGAGTGGTTTTTAAATGTATTGGAAAAAGATATACATGGTACATTAGAGCAAAAAAACTATCTGATGGTGTTACAACTGAGATATATGTACTGAAACTAAACCACAAGTACACATGAATTGTGTGTTTCAGGTCACACAGAGAACTACTATATCACAAATAATTTATTTGAGTTTTTCAATGCTTGAATTCTTGAAGCAAGATACCTGCAGTTGATTTGATTGGTAAGATTATGATTCAGATTATGGAGAAGTTTGAGCAAAAGAGAAAGATTTCAGCTAAATGGAAAGAAAAATTGGTTCCATATACTAAGAGATATATACAGCACGTCAGAAACTTGGGAGTGTGGGTGGTTAGAAGGGTTATAGATGGCATGAAAGCCGAAGTGAGAATGAATTTTAAAGAAGAGAATTGATTTAGAACAAAAAACTTGTTTTTGTGGCAAATGACAGCTTACAGGTTTGCCATGTATATATGTAGCCAATTTGATCAGTACCATCAGAAATGCTAAGAGAGAGAATTTTGTTGATCCTTACTTTTACGTGGACATGTAAATATTGATTTTCAAAATTACATTTTAACACTCTTGAAAAGTTTTATTTATTGTGAAACTTTGACTAGTCTTTTTTTTTTTTCTCTCCCAATAACAGGTATAGGCAAGCAAGTGGTGCAAATGCAATGGTTGAGGATAACATAAAAATAGATATAAGGAACCATTAGCGCTATAGCAGAGTCAAGCACTCATATAAGAACTGAAATGCAAGTGATCACTTAACTTGTTTGAAAATTTCTACAATGTATAAACTTTGATGATATTTGCGACAAGGAGAGAAGAGGTGTAGTGAGAAGAGGTGTAGTGAGAAGGAGGAAAGGAGGAGTGCAAATGAGAATGAGAGCAAAAGAAGGAAAGAAGAGGTGCAAATGAAAATGTAAGCAATAGAGAGTTGGAGATGTGATGAGAAAGGAGTGGAGGCAACTCAATTATATGGGTTTCAAGGAAGTAGCTGTTGGAATGATGTCGTTGGGAAGAAGATGATGATAGTGTAAAATGGGGATTCCAAACTTTATTGAGTTTAACAGAATATTCCCAGAAGTTAATGAAGGGTATTGATTTGGAATAACTAACATGATTTGCGGATTAAATAGCAATTCACATGATTTGAGAGACTCTTTTCAAATAACCCATTTTGGAGGACTGATATATAAAAAATCCATTTATTTATTGTTCCCTTATTCTCTCCTCCACGATATTCTCACCTCTTTCTCCTCCAACTTTTTGTTTCATTCTGTTTCCTTTGCTGGTTCTTTCTTTATTATCTTCTCTCTTCTCCGATTTGCAGCGGCAGACAGACCGCAGCCAGCCAGCCAGCCCTAATATAATACAATATTGAAACAACCCAAGAAACAAAGGCCCCGAAATCTGACGACGACGGGGCAATAAAAAAATCAACGCAAACGAAGCGAGAGATCGAACAGATCGATTTCATCTCTCACAACACACTCTGGCGCGGGAACAAGTAAGCATCTTTTTTTTCCTCAGATTCTCTCTCTGTTTCCAAATTTACATCTCCTTGTTATCGAATAATAGATCTCAAAATTGTTTGTTAAGATCTGACGCTGTGGATAACGAATCGACCTAGGTTGCAATCCCTGCAAATCCCTAATTTCTATAATTTAGGATTGCAATTATGAACAATGTGGAGCTGCTCTCATTCGCAAGAATTTCTCTCTCTTGGTGATTTAAATAGAGTTGGGGAATCATGGCCAAGCTTCCTGCAACTCTCGGACGCAGGTTGATTGAGTTTTACGCAAACTTTTTCTGTTATCTCTTTCACTTTTCTCATGCTGCTGTGCTGTTACTTTCGTTTCACAAAATTTCCTCTCTTTTCGATTACATATATTGATTAATTTGCGGTGCATTTCTTAGGCACTCGAATGAAAGCATGAGGCTAGTTATTACAACCATCATCGGAGTCGTGTTTGGCTTCTTGATTGGGATTTCTTTCCCTACAGTCAATATAACCAAGGTATAAGTAACTAATGGCCGTTCCGTTTTGTTAACATTTGTTTTATAATTTTCTTTTTCATATTACAGTGGGTGGACACTAGCTGATATGAGATTTCTTACCTGTTGAAAATGGCAGCTACACTTTCCTTCCAGCATTATATCACAAGTAGAAGATAGCAACTCCGGCCTCAAAACCCAAGCGCTACTGAACCACGCTTGGACTTCTGCAAAACAAAACAAACTGACACGTTACATTCAAATATCACCAGGTACTCCCCTTCAGCCTATGCATTTGGTTACTATTGATTGCCCCCCCCCCCCCCCCCCCCCCCCCCCCCCCCCCCCCCACAAACAAAAAAAGAAAAAAAAAAAAAAAAAAACCTCCACACACACCCAAAAAAAAAGTTTTACTAATATTAAATTGAATGCCTCACCTTATGTCTTATTATGATCCATTTGTAATCCATAAATTTAGTACTACTTACGGTAGAAATTCCTAAACGAATGCAGAGATGATCAGGAAAATCACATTTGATATAACCTTTCAATTGTGCCTAAACTTTTAGGGTTAGCTTTTGTTGCAAATAGATGATTGAATCACTCGTCATATTTCAAAAAGTTAAATGCTTGGTGAAGGAGGAGCCGGTGGAACCATAATAGTATGATAAACTTTATTAGTGTCACATAGAACTTGCTTAGCTAAAAAAATGTGGTGGATAGTATTTTTTGAGCTTAAGTTTATTGTATATTTTATTTGTATTTTTGTGTAACCAAGCTATGAGGTGAAGTTAGGACTCGGAGGATACAACGAGAAATAGAGCACTGTTATTATTATTAACTGATTTGCCCTTCAAAGAGGTATTGACTTTTGATTAACCCTCTTAAGTACAAGAGAAGACAAGCATTAGGGCTTATCTATAACCCTCTCTCCTCTCTCCTCTCTCCATTCTAGGTGGTAGTATAGGCACTATAAGTCATGGCTAGCATCTCTGGAGCTTCAATAATGAGAGACCATATCTTAGAACCCTGATTATCACCTTATGGTACATCATGAACTTACTTTTTATCTAAGGTTAAGTTCGGATTCAAAGTTGGGGAGGTGTAGAGCATTTATAATAGGAATTTTTCCATGAGAACTTTACGCTTAAAGAGGTAAAGCTCTCTATTTAAAAGCTAGAGCCAAAAACTCATGACTAATTAAAGCTGTTTGCTAGGAAATAAATGTCCCAAGTGTCTTTGAGTTCTCATGAATGAGGCAACAAGAATATTAAAAGTTTAATGCAATCAAATTGAGGATTTGAACTATCTGTAGAAGCATCTAATAAATTTTGACAAACTGGAAGTTAAATATCTTATTTTAAAGGTTAATGTTTTCTAATTTGAAATCACATTGTTTGTTGAGTTTCTCGCAGTCTTTTTGAATTCATTGTGTCACGCCCCGCTTCCCAAAATACGTGGTAACGGAGTCGCGACGAGAGTCAGCGACGTATATACACGAGGAAAATACTCCACGCATACACGTTAAGCCTAAATCAGTCTGAACAAGCTATAAAATCTACTATGATAAATTAATATCACTGCAATATGACATATAAATATCTAACAAAATGATAGCAAATGAATGAAGAAAAGAAATGAAAACGGGATGCGATATAGATAGAATCAGAAAATAACATGAACAAAAGAGCAGAAATACCGATAATCAAGAAGAGCGGGACTCCAGCTTCTCTAGATGCATGCGATCCTCTCCAAATACTTGATCAGCAATAAATAGCCACAGATCTGGATATGCAAATCTAGGGAGTCATAACTCCTAGTGAATGAGTAAGAATAAACTGGAAAAATGCACATACATATAAATGTGAACATATGATATAAACTGGAATAAGAAACAACATGAATAAATAAATAAACACTAATGTGGATAGCACACAGTAGAGTATGTATCCAGTTAGGTATTCAATCAAGTATCTAGCACAATTTATATATTCGGCGGGTAGAGTTAGTCAGTACTAGAGTCAGATGTCCAATCAGGTCAGGTATAACATCGGATGTCCAATATACATACATATATCAGGCAAAGACAATCAATTACAGTACATTATGAACAATTTATTATTATTATGTCAGCGAACATCAATTGCCACCTGTAATAGACGCATGCCATACTACGCTTATTACACATGTTAATCAGGGTCCTAAGCTATTGAAACTGATCGGTTGGAGACATTGTCTATGCTTTAGATGAGTCCCGTACATATTCGGGACCACGGCCCGGACTTCTGGCGCTGAACCAGGCCCTACCGCTAGGTAGTCAGAAACATGTATAACAGGAATAAGAACAAGACGAGGTGCCCAGTCACCCCACGGGAACCCTGCAGTGGAACCCTCTTTCGGCTGCGCAACCTGTATCCTAGGTCCACCCAAAATACAGACTGTGTTTCCTTTATCAATTTCCCCAATCCCGGTATAAGTTGTTTAATACCAGGTTATTTAGATTATCAAGATTATTTAATGTACATGTTACCTAGACCACTGGGATAACTCGGTGGGTAACAACGTCAACATGTGTAATCAAGATACCGATATAACAAGATATATAATGTCAGTGAATAGGATACCAGTATAATAGGATATATAATATCAGTGAACTGGATATCGATATAACAGGACATGTAACAATTATAACATGAGAGTTGTTACCGTATACAATATTTTCCCAGCAATTATGGTAACATGGACATTATAGTTATCAGGTAAATGTCATGTATAATCAGTCAAGTTCTTCAGGTAAATCATGGCATTCAGAATAAGTAATGACCTGCTGGCATGACTAAATAATTCGGGTAAAATATTTAATCAACTCAGATCCTCAAAGTGATCGATATATCCAAGTCTTAATATATAAAATACACATTCATTTATATCCAACCAATCATCACTATTCAATCTTAATTAAGACCATCATACACTCTCACTTTCATTAAGTTCAAATACAAGATCCTGAAATCCAATAACTAGTCAATTATGCATATACATGCCACCAAGTCAAGTTAACCCATTCTACGCTTATTCTTCAACCAATATGAAACCTAAGATGTCTCTACGTCTGATAATCAACATCAACAAGACATCAATACTGAAACAGTATAATCAGGGGGTAAAATAGGGAATACCTACAACTACGGATCCAACTACATCAATCTCATCAGAACACCGATCAAAATCCTCTGAAACGAACACCAATCCTCATGTCAATCTATTCTAACTAAGTCCATATCAGTCCAAGTATCAGAAGATCAGTCTTTTAATAAGGTAACTTCATATATAATACACTCTCAGAATGCAATGAATTCTCATCTAACTTATCATCAAGTACATGAATATCAAGTCAATTAAGTATTTCACATAAAATATGAATCTTTAATCTCAATCATGAGCCAATCAACCTCAAAATCAATCAATTTATATTCTAAGATTTATCACAACTAAATTTGAATCCGAAACGGTTACACATAAAATGACATTTGTCCCATGTAAATCTCAAGTTGAACTCTAGGTCCATATATAAATCCAAGCATTAAGATAAATCAATCTAAAACATCTTATTTAATCCATCCTCATTGTCCAAATGAATTCCCGTCTGAAATATCATCAAATAAATGTCCGATAGTACCTCAAATAAATCTACAAATATGAATCAGGTCAATCTCAAGATCAATCAATTTATATTCTAAGATTTCTCACAACTAGGTCAATTACAAGATCAAATCTGGTCTAAGGTATACTACAACTAATCATGAATCAACAGTGGTAGGACGACTACACATGAAATGGCGTAGATCAACTAAATAAATAGTATTAGCACTCAACGAGGTCTCATGAAGGAATATAGGTAAACATACATGTATAATATATCAGATGGTCATATGAAATGATACAAGTAACTGATAACAACAAATAAGGAAATGATGCAAAAGTAAACACTCTCAAATATCATCTCAGTAAATTTAGTAGCATAATTACACAACAATATAAAATCATTTATCACAAAATTCTTGTATAATTGAAGGAGGAAAAGAACACTCACAACAAAATTAAATAAAATTATACAAAGAAAACAAACACTCACTACAGAATTAAATAAAATTACACAAAGAAAAGAAACACTCACCTGAACTCGATCCCAAGTCCAGAGCACTGAAATCATAAGGCCCCGATAAATTTACATAAATTATTTCAATTGAAATAGTTAGATTTTTAAAAGGATGTTTTACTTGAGAGTTTTAAGGAGTTTTAATCTTGATTAATTAGTTTGGGGGTTAGGAATATGATCCTCTGGGTCTAATAAAGTTAGTAGGTTTAGTTTAAATCAATTTTTAATTTTTTTGTTAGATTTTTATAGGATTTAAACCATTAAAATACTTAACGGGTCTGAATTCACTATTAAGGGAAAATGGCTTTAAAGTGGGTGATTTGAGTTAATTTATGTTAGTATTAGTCTAAAAATTTTATCAGAGAAAGTAGAATTATTGTAAATTATTATTTATATTTTTCTCTATTTTTTGATATTTTTAACTAATTATTTTAATATGCAAATTCACCTTTCTTTCTTCCTTTCTTTTTTTAAATGCAATAGCCCAGCCCAGTCCAGGCCCAGGTCTTTTTTTTCTTTTTTTTAACAGGGCCCAAAGGCCCTGTTGCTGTGAGGCCCAGCCGGTCTGGCCCGGGCCAGGCCAGGTCAGGCCTTGGGTCTGGCCGGGGCTGCAGGGTAATCCAAGTTTTTTTTCTTTTTTTCTTTTTTTTTGATTGAAATCCTTAGTGGTAAAAATTCTGAAAAAATATTTAAATTAAAATATGGTTGGCATATCTTCACATGTATTTTAGTTAGATTTTAGATTGGGTTTTCATATATAAAAATATTCATGGAGATCATGGTATAGACATGATTTTTAATAAACTATTTATATCAAATAAAGTTTGAGAAAATAGATTACTTACTTGGATTTGATCTCCTCTACATGTTCCTCCATCTTTGCACTTCAAGATCCTTTTTGTTTATGCTCCGCTTGAGGAGAAAAGAAAGGAGGTGGGGAGAGTTGGGTCATGATTTTTTTTCTTTGGAGATAGAAAAAGAAGTAGTTTAGGCTTTTTATAGGTTATTAGGGATTTTAGAAATCAGAATTTCAGTTGGGTTCAGACTTCTTGATTGAGTATTTAGTATAGAATTAATTAAGGTCACGATTTTAAAAATAATATTTAGATTTGAGTAATTTAGGTTTAGATATGATTTTAGTTAGGATTTAAATTAGGATTAGTTAAGATTTATGAAAAAGATTTGATAAGATAAGATTTTGATTAGGATTAGGATTGGGTTTTGGGTTAATGGGTAAGGATCTCAATGGTAATGAGTCTAGGAAAATGAAAAGATATGAATAATAATAACAATTAAATACTAATAATCAAAAAGAGATAGTAATAATAATAATAAAATTATCAATATTAAAAATATTATCTAATAATACTTGGTAAAAATACTACCATTAATAATAATGACTAAAACAATACAATAAGAATAAGAATAATAACAATAATATTATTTACAATAATAGTAACTACAATAATAATAATAGTAACATAGTAATGGGAAAAATACTAGCTAGTAATTAAAATGATAATACTTAATAATGCTAAATATAGATATAAGGCCAAAATATCATTTACTATCTTAAAATAATTTATACTATAAATCAAGTTAATAAATAATAATAAAATAACCAGTAAAATAAATTAAATACTTTAGAAAAATAATAGAGTATTTTAGACCAAGGATATTACACATTGTACGGGCAGAGTTTCTTTTTATTCCTTTTTTCTTATTCTTTAGTGTGTATCATTCAAGTCCATGAGATAACCTAGTAGTAGGTATAGAGGCACTGACAGCAGCGTTCTAAGATTTCTTACAATGGAGGTGTTATAACTTCCCTTGGCTACACTGCAGAAATGTACGAACTTCCTATCAGTAACGCCTCTTGTTTCAGGAGTTTATGGAACTAATCATAAAGAAGCTCTCTAGGCCTCATGTTTATTTTTTTTTAAAATGTCTCTCACATGGATATTTTCTTACTTCTGCAGGAAATGCTATATTCAAAGTTCTAGCTGGTCTTATTTAAAAATATTTTCTGACTTCTTGTAACTATCAAGATCTTTATCATTAGATACAAATTTTTGTTTTGTTTCTACTTTGTGGTATAACAGTGTCTTATCACTAACGGCCCTTTTCATGATTACAAATTGGAATACACCATATGCCGTTGACACATATGTGTATCTTCCATTGTTTAATTTCCCTTATTGTTTGCCATCATTAGAATGTGCAGCACATATGACACGGTTTCTTGTCTCCTTGTGGTTTTTTACAGTGATATCTCTTCTTACTTCTTATGTTGTATGTAAAAGTTGCTCAGTTATATACATTCGGAGTATGTTTTATTTAAAATGAAGGGTTATCAGTATGACAACCATTTCTTGGGGCGTTCAGGGTTGAATATATATAAGCTCTTTTACTGTTTTGTTGTGAATTATATGATGCATAAATGGTGACACTAAGATATCTGTGATTCTGGTGCAGATTTATGTTACTACAAATCCTCGAGGTGCAGAAAGATTAGCACCTGGCATCGTCGTACCGGAATCAGATTTTTATCTTCGCAGATTGTGGGGCAATCCAAATGAGGTATGTTTCTGGTAACTTTTATCTGGAGGCTTTTATCTAAAGTCTCATATAACTATGTATTTCCATTTTCACGCCCATTGTAAATTTAAAATCAACTATCGACAAACTGCTTGGTGTAACTTTGATCTACGTTAAGTGCATCATTTTCAAAAAATGGTATTTTGCGACAACAATCAGATACTCTCAAGAGCCAATAGATCATTTAGATCACGAAAATAGGATGTGTCAGCTTAAAACTTACATTCTCCATATATATATATATATATATATATATATATATATATATATATATATATATATATATATATATATATATATTATATATATATATATATATATAAGTATGACGTGCTGCAGTCTATTGGACTTGCACTGGCCAGGTTATCAGTTCAGAAGGCATTGTTTTAAAATCCATAAAGCCCTAATTTAGCCCGTGCTATACAAGTAGCCATTTTAGTGCACATTAGCTCTCTTTTATACTGTGTATTTATGTATTGTCTTCTTGTATCATTATCTATTTTTTGTCTTTAATATTTGCTGTGGGTAATTCTGAAGGAGTTATCCACGCACCAAATTGTAAGAATTAATAGATGAATTTTAGAGATCAAATCATAGCTAACACGCAGATTTACGTGGAAACCCGAAAGGGAAAAACTACGGTGCAAGAGAGAGGGTTCCAATATAATTTAGAGAAAATTATAATGATAATAGCCTGATCTCACGCGCTAGGGTTTCTGGGGTTGATTCATCATCCCCCCTCATTGGAGGGGGTCTAGTATTTATACACATGGGTATTTATTGGATAAGGTTACAGAGAGTTCTCATCTATTTGAACGTCTATCCTATCTTAACTGCTTATCTTGAAGGCGGTTGGAGCCAAACATCCTTATTTGAATTGGTAGAGCCCGTATTTATGTTTATTATGTGGAGTCTATCCAACTACCAATATGGTTGATCTGTTCCTGAGCTGTAATCGTCGGATTCAAACGAAAATTTGGCTTGGAGATTGGGGTACTTATAACTGACTCCATCTCTATCCTTTGGCTGATTGAACTTCTCAGAGTTTAGATGAGGTTAGGACTCTTTTTCAGATATTCTAGGTATGGACACATGTCATAATCTCGAGAAGGTCGAAAACTGACAACTACAAATGCCCCCTCTGCTTCCCTCTTTGGCAGGAGGTCGGGATCTCGCCTCCAGGAATTATGGGCTCCCGGAGACTGAGAGAAAAGGAGGAGAGCAGACTCATTGGGTCTGAACTCAGGCTGTCTGTGTTGCTTCATTTTTTTATTTTCTTATGGCGAGCCTCTACAGGCTGGCAGAGTCTTAAGTGCACGTCCTATTCGCTGCTGCGTTGATCAAAAAACTGTCGCTTTTTGAAGGGGCGCGACGCTCGAAGTTGGTGCGGCGAATTAAGCGCGACGGTTCGAATCTGATCCTTCAGGACATGTGTAGGCTTCTGATCAAGTGGTCGCTCAAGGTTGGTGCCGCGAATCGAGTGCGACAGTTCAGATCCGATCCGTCGCTACACGTGCAAGCTTCTGATCAAGTGGTTGCTCGAGGTTTGAGGTTAAAAGCATCTCTCTCATTTTCTTAGGGATTGAAATTTTGAACGGTAAACACTTAGGCTTCCTTCCCCTCTATAAATAGGGTGGAACTTGGAGGGAAAATTTGATTCTTCATGAAAATTCCTTGCTTCCAAAATTTGCATTGTTGGTGGGGGCAATGATGTCTTCTTTCTTCTTCGTCCAGTGGAGGAAGGAGAGGGAGAGGATGGAGACGGTTGTTGCGCTCCTGGTCTTTAGGAGTTCGTTTGTTGAGGAACGTCAGTTTTCGCGATGAGCTCGTCGAGGAAGGTCAGTTTTCATGACGAGGCCTAGCTGTCAGGGAGGATAGGCAGGGCCCTTGCTTCGACCTAGTCGGTCTGTCTGGTCTTTGGTCAGATCGGTCGGGCTGGAGTTAGGGCTCAACACTTCTCTTTCCTTATAACGTGAATGAGGGGAGCACGGGGCATGCTTGATGATGGTCCATATCCTTGGGTCTAGCCGTCTGCACTCTTGTTGAATGCCATCGCTTTGCCTGCCACCGTTTTGAGTTCGTCTTCAGAGTTACGGGCTTGGCATTGGTATCACCATTGTCTTGCAGGCTTCAGTCTGCAGTCCGAGGCGTGATCTTCAGTGCTGGCATTTTCCTGGGAGTTCTCGGTGTCATTGCCCTCTCGGAGATGGTGAATTGTTTGTTTAGGAGTCATCTCTTGGATGTTGTCATGGATGTTGTGACAAAAAGCATATATGTTTTTTCTTTCAAGAAAAACACGAACATGTAATAGATCTTGTATTACTCTTGTTAGATGTAATCAAGCTTGTATTTGAATGGATGTAATCGATAAATTTTATAACAAAGCAGTGAATTAAAATGAAAGTATTGTTTGGTTATTGTCTGGATTGTCTTGTGATTGTTTTGTTTGGAATAGTTAGGCGCGTGTTCATGAGTAGTGTCTGTCTCACAACGGTACCTGCAAATTTTACCTCCGAGTGGGAGAAATCCCAGCTACGGAATGAGCCTCCGAAAGGGGAAAATCCTTGCAACAGAATTTCGCTCGATGTCGCTTACGATTGGGGGATATCCCGACTGCGGTGTTATGTTGTCAGGGTAGCCGTCATGGTAGGATCCGCTATAGGCTGTTGACTAGCTCGGGTAGCCATCAGGGTGAGGACCCGATGTAGGTTGAGCTCTGAACGATCGTTGTGGGTGAGCCTCCATCTTTCATGAGAACCTCGAGGGGTAGCCGTTAGGGTAAGACCTGCTACAGACTGTTGACTAGCTCGGATAGCCATCAGGGTGAGGACCCGCTGTAGGATGAGCTCCGAGCGGTTGTTGTGGGCAAGCTTCCATTTTTCAGGAGACTTTCTGAGGGTAGCTGTTATAGTAGGACCCGCTACAGGTTGTTGACTAGCTCGAGTAGTCATCAGGGTGAGAACCCGGTGTAGGCTAAGCTCTAGACGATCGTTGTGGGCGAGTCTCCATCTTTTAGGACTTCACGAAGGGTAGCCGTCAGGGTAGGACTCACTATATGCTGTTGACTAACTCGAGTAGCCATCAGGATGAGGACCTGATATAGGCTGAGCTCCGAGCGGTTATTATGGGCGAGCCTCTTTTTCAAGAGACTCCTCGAGGGGTAGCCGTCAGGGTAGGACCCGTTATAGGCTGTTGATTAACTCGGACAGCCATCAGGGTGAGGGCTCGATATAGGCTGAGCTCTGAGCGATCGTTGTGGGCGAGCCTCTATCTTTCAGGAGACTCTCGAGGGTTAACCGTCAGGGTAGGACCGGCTACAAGCTGTTGACTAGCTCGGATAGCCATTAGGGTGAGGGCCCGATGTAGGCTGAGCTCTGAGCAATCATTGTGGGTAAGCCTCTATCTTTCAAGAGCTCCCCGAGGGTTAGCTGTCAGGGTAGGACTCGCTACAGGCTGTGACTAGCTTGGGTGGCCATCAGGGTGATGACCCATGTAGGCTGAGCTCCGAGCGGTCATTGTGGGTTAGCCTCCATCTTTCAAGAGACTCCCGAGGGGTAGCCCTCAGGGTAGGGCCCGCTATAGCCTGTTGGGAGTGTTTATCGTACTTGAAAAATATCAAAATAAGAGAACTTGCATAATCTTTTCATTGGATATTACATGGTTTTACACAGTATCGTTTCAAGTGAAAAGAGTTCCATTGCTTCTTGAGGATCTTCCCGTCCTTATCAGCCAAGGTGTATGATCTTTTGCCTCCCCGAGTGATGATGGTGCAGGGACCTTCCCAGTTGGGCCCGAGCTTCCCTTAACCCTTCTGCCATGTAGTCTGAATAACGCGCTTCAGGACCAAGTTTCTGATTTAAAATTTGTGAATCTTCACCTTCTTGTGGTGTGAGGCTCAGATCTGCTGTTGGTATGTTGTGATGGATCTGGGCTTGCTGTCGCTTTTCCTCTGACTGATCCAGGATCAGGCGGAGTTATGCATCATTTTGGTCTCGATCAACCCCTTCCACGTGGAGTGTCGGCATGCTGACGTTGACCGAGATGATTGCTTATGTTCCATATGCTAATGAGAATGGTGTTTCACCTGTCGGGACGCACTTGGTGGTCTTGTAGGCCCAGAGCACCCGAGGAGTTCTCGAGCCATTTGCCCTTTTTGCTCTATCCAGGCTTTTGTACAGGCTGTCGAGGATGGTACGATTACTGATCTCGACCTGATCATTGCCTTGAGGATAATAGGGTGAAAAATCGGTGGACAATCTTATATTTAGAGCAGAAGCTGGCCACTTGCTTGTTGGCAAAGGTTGTCCTGTTGTCAGAGATAATGGTGTGGGGAAGTGACACACAATGTTCTACCAAAGAAACTTACAATCTGTTGACCAGTGATTTCGGAGAGGCACCGCTTCGACCCATTTGGTGAAGTAGTCAATGGTTACCACCGGGAATCGCAACTGAGGTTGTGCTCGGGGGAGTGGACCAACCACGTCCAACCCCCATTGCATGAAGGGCCAAGGACTCGCAAGGTGTGGAGGTCGGTACTCGGTCTGTTTGATGCTGAGGTGAATCTCTAACAATGCGAGCATTTTCATGTAATCTTTGGTATCGTTGAACATCTTGGATCAGTACACTTGATTGATGACCTTATAGGCGAGGGAGCCGCCTCCCGAATGATTCTCACAATCACTATTATGGATTTTCTGCATCACTCTCCGATCTTCATCTGGTCCGAGGCACCTCAGGTAGGGGCCGACATGAAGCTTGGATTAAGACTTCTTGTATAAGACGTCTCCGAAGAGCGTGTATTTAGTGGCCAAGTGCAGGAGTTTTTGTGCCTCCGCTCCATCGTCGGGAAGCGACCCATTCTTCAGATAAGCAATAATAGGATCCCTTCATCCTGGTGAGGTATCAAAGTGAAGGACCTCCTCGATCGATCGTTAAACGCTCGGGTTAATGATGTGCTCGATGGGAATCTCCTGTCTGAATTGAAACTCTGTGGCTGCTCCCAGGTTGGCAAGTGAGTTAGCATGATTGTTTTCAGATCTGGGGACCTATTTAAAGTTGCATCAGGGGATTTTAAATTTCAGCCCGAGGACCAGTTGTAGGTACTCTGCCATCAGAGCATCCCTTGCGATGTATTCCCCGCTGACTTAACCACTGGTGAGGAATCATACTGAACTTCGAGCCCTGCGGTCCCGAATGTGATAGCCATTCGGAGTCCGAGTAGAACTGCCTCATACTCAGCTTTGTTGTTGGAGACTGGGAAGTTGAGGGTAAAAGACTGCTCGATAGATCCTTCTAGAGTGATGAGGACAATTCAGATGCCTGGCCCATGCTATTTGAAGCTCCATTCATATTCAGAATGCATCCTTCCTGTAAGTCACATTGCTCTGTGGCTCCCGGGTGAAGTCAGCAATAAGGTTCGCGAAGACTTGCCATTTGATTGATATCCTCGGTTCGTATCTGAGTCCATAGGGTCTCAGCTTCGATGCCCAGTTCAATATCCGTCCTGTTGCTTTTGGATTTTCTATAATGATTCGCAGGAGATGCTCTGTGAGGACCGTGATCGGAAAAGTTTGGAAGTACTGCTTGAGCTTTCTCGAGATGATGAAGAGAGCGAGCACCAGTTTTTCTAGCCTTTGATATCTGGTTTGTGTCCGTTCATGAAATGACTGATGTAGTAGATCAGCTTCTAGACGCCTTCATCATCACGAATCAGGGCCCCGCTCACGGTTAACTCCGAGACAGCTAGATAAAAGAACAACATTCCTCTCGATGTGGGCTTGAACAAGAGTGGTGGTGAAGCCAGATATCTCTTTAAATCTTGAAAATTTGTCTCACATTCTTCGTTCTAGCGGAAATCGGCCTCATTCTTCTTCAAGACTTGGAAGAAGGGCTTGCATTTGTCCGTGGATCGCTGATGAATCAGTTCAGAGCAACGAGACGTCCGTTTAACATCTGGACTTCTTTCACATATGTAGGTGACTTCATGTTTAAGATGGCAGATATCTGGTCAGGATCAACCTTGATGCCCTGTTGAGTGACCAGATACTCTAAAAACTTCCTGGAGCAATCCCGAATGTGCACTTCTCGGGGTTGAGCTTCACCTTGTACTTTTGCAGGAGGTCGAAAGCCTCGTCTAAATGTTGGAGGTGATCTGTGCAGAGGACACTTTTCACCAACATGTCCTCAATGTAACTTCCATTGTTCTCCCGATCAGATCCCTGAAGACTTTATCAATCACGCGTCGGAAGGTGGCCACGTCATTTTTGAGCCCGAAGGACATCACCTTGTAGCAATAAACTCCCCGAACAGTAGTAATTGCAGTCTTGTCTTCATCTGGTGGGGTGCATCTTTATCTGATTGTATCCAGAGTAGGCGTCCATGAAGCTGAGAAGTTCGTGGCCTGTCATTGCCTCTACCAGCTGATCGATTCTCGGAGGGGGAAGTTATCCTTTGGGCAAGTTTCATTGAGGTAAGTGAAGTCGATGTAGGCCCTCCACTTGCCATTCTTCTTCGCGAGAACGAGATTGGTGAGCCAATCGGGATAGAAAGTCTCTCAGATGAAGCCGACCTGCAGTAGGTGTTCAACTTCATTGTTGATGGCCCGACTTCATTCCTCGTTCATTCTTTTTAGTTCTGCTTTACTAGCTTGGCGTCGGCCTTGTTGAAGCCTAACAAGTTCAAGATGTTGAAGTCTATCAAGTTGCTAGATTTTGATGATGGACAAGTATTTCTACCTCATGATGATTGCTCTACCTCAGATGAAGACTATTGAAGATTATGGGTGATTTTGGAAGTTGTTGTGTAACTTTAGAATATATGTGAATAGCCTTGATCACTTACACAAATAAACCTTCCCAAGTCGACTTGCCCTATTGATATAGTCGACTAACCCATACTTAGTCGACTTGCCAAAAACCCCTAGTCGACTAGTTTCTTCCAACCAAAATTCTAACTTTATGTTTGGACTCTGAATGCAAATTAGTCGACTTGACTTTCCTACCTAGTCGACTAACAGATACCCTAGTCGACTAACCCATTTTCCAAGTCGACTAATATCAGATACAAAATTTATCCAACTCTCTGTTTGTGTCTGAAACAAAAATTAGTCGACTACACCTATTTACCAAGTCGACTAATACAGTTTATAGTCGACCAACCACTATTTTTAGTCGACTAAATTCAGTTATCCAGAAACCTATTTTTCCAACAGACATATCCCCAGTCGACTAATTGATAAACCTAGTCGACTAATAGTTGAAGTTTTGCCTAGACTAGTCGACTAACTCAGAATCCTAGTCGACTATAGGCAGTTTCTGACTGTTGGACAGTTTCTCTTATCTGATCCATTTGATAACGTTTTCCAACGTTTAAAATGTCTGAATTGGTTCCATAACTATCCTAACTGACCCTAGTCTACAGCTATAAATAGGGAAGTTATTCCTAAGGCCAATTACTAATTCTTTCCATCAGTTTTCAAAAGAAAAAAATTTCAGAAACCTGAAAACTGAATCCCTAACTTCTGTTCTTCACCAAAAGCCATTCCCTAAGTGAAGTTCTCTGAAGTTAACCTTTCCTATACTGAACCTTGTCCACTACACATTCAGTATCAAGGCTATAGGAAATCATTGTATTCATTCAAAGAAGATTTTGTACAAGGCGTCTTCTTGGAAGTAGAAGAAAGTTGTACAAGGCGTGTTTTCTTTGGTGTAAAGAGAAGTTGTGCACATTTGGCAAAGGGTGTTTGTCAAGTGGTGTACAAGGCATTTGTTGTGGGTGTACACAAGTAAAGAAAGGGAAAATCTCAAGCATTTTGCTTGGGGACTGGATGTAGGTCACAAGGATCGAACCAGGATAAATCTCCGGTGTTTGCGTTTGTATTTTCTGTTTATCTCTTGATTACTTTATTTCCTGCAAGTAGTTTGTTTAATTTTTTATAAACACTATTCACCCCCCCTCTAGTGTTGTGTTGCTTTGATTATAAACAGCAGCTTTGGAGAAGAAAATCTGCAGGAGTCTTCTACAGTTGATTTCCTTCAAATTCCTCCAATTTACTTCCATATCTTGGTATAAACTTTCCATTCTCAGTTCTTTACTTGCTTATCTACTGCTATCTTGCATCAAATTTAGTTTTCACCATGTCAAAATCAAAGAAAACTAAATTTACCCCTTCATCATCATCTTCCATTGTTGACTTTAAGAAATTCCTTAAGAATCCAGGTCTAGAAGAGGATTACCATAGATTATCATCTTTAGACATCATTCCAGGGAGATTTGTCAAGTATGATGATTTTTACCAATATGATATCATGTCCTTTTTGAGAAATTGTGGACTGTATAATATGTTTTCTACTGAATTTAAGCAAGCATATTATCCATTCCTCATTTATCTGTTTTATACAAACTTAGCCTATGAAGATAATGAGGACGCTGTCCATCTTTACTCTTATGTTAAGGGTGTCCACTTGAAACTTTCTCCAAAAACTATTGGCCGTATCCTGTCCATTCCATTTACTGGCCTCTTACTTGATGAAATCGTTATGGATGATGAGGATGTCTTAAGCCAAATCTTTCTACCTGGCCACAGATTGCCTATGACCAACAATAAACTAAAACCTATTCCACGTCTTATTGGTAGAATCCTCTCATATAATATCTGTCCCAAAACTGGTAGTTACAATTACTACTCCAGGGAATTATCCTCTTGTGTCTATGCTATTATGGCTGGACTCGAGGTTAATTGGGCTAAGATCATCTTTGATACTATGGTCAAGTATCATTCTTCATTCCTTCCTTTTGGCTCCTTTTTGACACCTATTTTTCGGAAATATCTTGTTGATCTAGCTTCCGAAACTAGTGTTGTTAAAATCTTTGAATTGTTTGATAGTGCCGCCATCCACCGCATGAAACTGACTGATCCTCCTCCACAACATCCCTCTTCACCTCCACATAGTCCCACTCAAGGTCCATCTTCCTCTTCACAACCTCCTTTCAATGATCCACCTCCAACTCAACCACCTCCATATGCTGATGCATTCTACAATTCCATGTCTGCTCAGATTGCATCTATTCAAACCCAACAACAAGCTTTGCAAGACTCTCAGTCTCAAATTCTTGAGAATCAATCTTTGTTGCTGACTCGGATGAATTCCTTTGAATCTACTCAAGCAGCGATTCTGAGTCTTCTCAAGATCCATTTCCCGCCCCCTCCTCCTCCCGGATCCGAGCCTTGAAGACTATGGCGTTGGTGTTTCTTTCTGTTTTTGCTTTTGAAACTCTTATGTATTTTCCGTCTTTTATTTAAAGACTATGTCAGTTTTTGTTTTCAAGACTATGTATTTTCTCTTTTTGTTAATGACAAAGGGGGAGAATTTTATGTTATGTGTTCTGTTACATGTTCTGTTACATGTTATGTGATATGTGTATCTGGTTATCTGTGTTATGTGATATATGTATCTGTGTGTTCTTTGTGTTCATGTTACATATATTCTGAAAATCTGCATGTATTGCAACTTTGTGACAAAATCAAGGACATTTGACATATATATGTTATGGATACTAACATATGACCATGCAGGTGCAACTTAACATTTTCTGCAGGGGCAATATATTTTTATAACCTAGTTACTGCAGGGGAGTTTTGTTGCAGGGGGAGCCATCATAAACATAAGTTGTCATCATCAAAAAGGGGGAGAATGTTGAAGCCTAACAAGTTCAAGATGTTGAAGCCTATCAAGTTGCTAGATTTTGATGATGGACAAGTATTTCTACCTCATGATGATTGCTCTACCTCAGATGAAGACTATTGAAGATTATGGGTGATTTTGGAAGTTGTTGTGTAACTTTAGAATATATGTGAATAGCCTTGATCACTTACACAAATAAACCTTCCCAAGTCGACTTGCCCTATTGATATAGTCGACTAACCCATACTTAGTCGACTTGCCAAAAACCCCTAGTCGACTAGTTTTTCCAAACCAAAATTCTAACTCTCTGTTTGGACTCTGAATGCAAATTAGTCGACTTGACTTTCCTACCTAGTCGACTAACAGATACCCTAGTCGACTAACCCATTTTCCAAGTCGACTAATATCAGATACAAAATTTATCCAACTCTCTGTTTCTGTCTGAAACAAAAATTAGTCGACTACACCTATTTACCAAGTCGACTAATACAGTTTATAGTCGACCAACCACTATTTTTAGTCGACTAAATTCAGTTATCCAGAAACCTATTTTTCCAACAGACATATCCCTAGTCGACTAATTGATAAACCTAGTCGACTAATAGTTGAAGTTTTGCCTAGACTAGTCGACTAACTCAGAATCCTAGTCGACTATAGGCAGTTTCTGACTGTTGGACAGTTTCTCTTATCTGATCCATTTGACAACGTTTTCCAACGTTTAAATGTCTGAATTGGTTCCATAACTACCCTAACTGACCCTAGTCTACAGCTATAAATAGGGAAGTTATTCCTAAGGCCAATTACTAATTCTTTCCATCAGTTTTCAAAAGAAAAAAATTTCAGAAACCTGAAAAACTGAATCCCTAACTTCTGTTCTTCACCAAAAGCCATTCCCTAAGTGAAGTTCTCTGAAGTTAAGCTTTCCTATACTGAACCTTGTCCACTACACATTCAGTATCAAGGCTATAGGAAATCATTGTATTCATTCAAAGAAGATTTTGTACAAGGCGTCTTCTTGGAAGTAGAAGAAAGTTGTACAAGGCGTGTTCTCTTTGGTGTAAAGAGAAGTTGTGCACATTTGGCAAAGGGTGTTTGTCAAGTGGTGTACAAGGCATTTGTTGTGGGTGTACACAAGTAAAGAAAGGGAAAATCTCAAGCATTTTGCTTGGGGACTGGATGTAGGTCACAAGGACCGAACCAGGATAAATCTCCGGTGTTTGCGTTTGTATTTTCTGTTTATCTCTTGATTACTTTATTTCCTGCAAGTAGTTTATTTAATTTTTTATAAACACTATTCACCCCCCCTCTAGTGTTGTGTTGCTTTGATTATAGATCCTACAGGCCTTGATGGAGAGCTTGTGACAGATGATACTGAGATCGATTCCAGGCATATCGGTGGGAACCCCTGTTTTAAATATTGGCCGAGTCAGTCGAGATATCGACCGATATTTCATTTTTTGCCTGTTGTCGATATGATATGGGAAAATTGTTCGCCCATATCGTTTGCAGCAAAAAATGGCTGACATTTAAAAATATTGGCCAATATCGGGCAATAAATTGCCTAAGACATCGCTCGATATGAAATTACTTATTTATTGCATGACTGCGTGCAAATGTACATTATTTTTTTTACTGTCTTTGCATATGTATTATATCATTTTTATTTGGTATATGATATCTATGATACTAAATCAACTTTTAGTTATCAATATTTCATTATATATAGTGTCAGATATGAACGCTCGATATCCACACGTATCTCCGATATCTCCTCCGATATCCGATATGGAAAAAAAAACCCATCCGATACGATCCCGATATCCGATATTTAGAACCTTGGTGGGAGCCCACGCGAATACATCCAGACTGTTCGACGAGAACTTTTTGAACAAGGTCTTCTCCTGTGGATGCAGTCTCTAGCCAATTCAGAGGACCTGCTCTGGATGATGTGGATCTCTAAGAAATGACTTGAGTTCCTCTTCGGTCTTGCTGTGTAGGTCTCCCGACTCGATGGGTGACTCAGGGTCTGGATCCTCCCACTCGGCAAGGGAGTCGGAGTCTTGGGTTTTGCTGCTCTGTAATTGCTATTGGTCAGCAATTCTCATTTGCTTCTTATCCACAGGGGAATCTGTGTCGGAGACTGCTCGGGAGGTCTTTATTATCCTGCCGGACTTCTTCTGGCCTACTGCAGCTATGTTTCAGGTCATCCCTTGGTCACCCCTTATGTCAACTATTCCTCGGGTGGGGTACTTTAGAAGTTGATGATGGGTGGACGGGACTGCCCTTATTATATGAATTCATGGCCTCCCAAGGATATCGTTGTAGGAAGATTTGATGTCAAGAACGCAGAACTTCGTGACATCATTGTATGGATCTTCTCGGATGGAGAACGTGACTGTTTCCAGCGAGCGCGCCTCGCTCTTATCAAATCTATAGAGAAGTGACTAGGTCTGAGGGAGAATCATCTTTCGAGCCAATTCGGGAGTGTCCTCCTTTCGATCTAAGACGTGTCCGTATAGAATGTTGACACCGCTTCCTCCGTCGACCAAAATCTTTGATGTTTGGCAACAACTGATATGTATTGTCACGATCAAAGCGTCGTCGTGCGAAAAACGCACGTGGTAGGTTTCAGTCTCTGAGAAGTAGATGGGGTTTGCCTGGTGACGAAGGTGGGCTTGTTAGTGTTGTCAGGTAGTTGTCTCTCCGAGCTTCGTTTACATAAATTGCTCTTTTCTTCGCTGTGGTGCCCTCTATTGGGGAGGTGCCAAAGATGGCATTCACCTCCTTATATTGGATGAGGGCGCTACCTGCCGACCGTCTTGTGGTAGGTGTTCTCTCTGTACTTTAGTCTCCGGGGTTTGTCCCGGGTTGAGGATGAACTCTCAGAGATATTCCTAATTAACCAGATAATGGAGATGTCGTTTGAGGGTCTGACATCAATGGTGGGATGACCCATCCCATTATGGAAGAAGTAGTAATCTTTGGATTCGGGTCCCTCTGGGTTTTGCGAGAGCCGTCGAGTCGGGCGCCTGGCCCAAGGTTGGTCATTGGTGGTGTTGAACACATGATCGACGAGAATCTTGAATGGAATTAGGTCTGGCTCTATAACGCCATCTTTGTTTGACTCGCGCGCGTGTCGGGGTTGTTTATGGATAGCGGCGGAGTTATAGTTAGATTTTTTTTCTTTATGGAAAACTGCTGTTTTGACTTCTTGCACTCGAATCCTTGTTTATGGGGGTGATTGGTCGCGCCCTGAGTTGCTTCTTCGATTTGCATGTACTTTTGCTCCCGGACGAGAATGTCCCTCATCTTAGTGACATTGTTCTTCACCAGATGCTTGTAAAATGAGTGGGTGGCTTGCAACTCATTGATAAATGCAGCGCCGGCTACGTCTTCATTGCCGTTTTATACTAGAGCCAGCTGGCTTTGAAAATAGTTGACGTAGATCTTCATGCTCTCCCCTGGTTTCATCCTAATCGTGAGGAGATGTTTTTTGTTTCTCTGAAACTCTCTAAAAAGCAATCTGATTGTAGAAGACGTCAGTTACATCATTGAAACTCCAAAGAGAATTCTTCGAGAGTGAATAAAACCAATGGTAGGTGGCGCCCTTAAGACTGGAAGGGAACACCCGACAAAAGAGAAGGTCATCGTGAGCGTAGACTGTTATTCTGTTTTGGAATTGACGGAGATGAAGGAGGGGGTCGGAGGTTCCCGAGCAGCAATTGAAGGAGGCATCACGAATTTCCTCAGGAATCGGAGCCTGGTGATTTCCCTCGACAGTGACGAGTCGGAGGGCCTTATCCCGATATGCTCCATTCCTTTCAGAGACTGTTGGCTCACTTGGTTGAGCCGCTTTTGAACTAAATTCACAATGTCCTCAATGCGAGAGAACTTTAGGCTGCGGGGATGCTCTGAGTTCTCGCAGCGTTCGCTACCATCGTGAGTCTCTGACATGTTGCCCTTCAAACTACCAGCGGTATTCGCGGCTTCTCCATCATGTTGTGGCGACAGGGGGAGCCTGGGCTCTTTCTTCACAAGTTCGGGGGGATTGCGATTTCCGTAGTATGTCGGCCTGCTTGAGGAGTCCGGTCTAGACACGAGTCGCTGCGCCTTTTTCGAGGGCAATCGCCTCGCGGAGTTGATTCATCTCTGTTTGCTGCTCTTCCATCTGCTTCTGCAGGCTGGAAAGCATCTGTAGTAGTTGCTTATTGGTGTGTCGGGGTTCGGGCGAGACTCTAAGAGCCCTCTGTGGCGAGGCGAAAGAAAACTGGAAATTTTCAGCGTCAGTGATGTGGATGTCAGATAGGTTGGGGTGACGACTTGCAGGCTCGGTGACTTCAACGGTTTTCCCCTTTCCTTTCGAAGAGGCAGGGGCTGCCTGTAGTCTGAGAGACGTTCGTCCTCGGTGGAGCCATGTCCACAATGCGAGGTTGTTTTTAGGTGTTAGAAGTGAGAGAGATCTTCGAGTAGACTCAAAAGGATCTCAATGAAAGCACTAAATGTTGTGCGTAATTATCGGGGGAGTTATCTACGCACCAAATTGTAAGGATTAATGAATGAATTTCAGAGATCAAATCAGAGTAACGCACAGATTTACGTGAAAACCTGAAAGGAAAAAACTACTGTATGCGAGAGAGAGTTTCACTATAATTCAGAAAAAATTACAATGGTGATAGCCTGATCTCACGCGCTAGAGTTTTGGGGGTTAATTATCGTCTCCCTTCTCGTCGGAGGGGTCTACTATTTTTACAGATGAGTGTTTGTTGGATAAGGTTACAGAGAGTTCTCATCTATTTGAACATCTATCTTATTTCAACTGCTTATCTTAGAGGCGGTTGGAGCCACACATTCTTATTTGAATTGGTAGATCTTGTATTTGTCTTTCTCTTGTGAGGTTTATCCAACTGCCAATATAGTTGATTTGCTCCCGAGCTGTAACCGTCGGATTCAAACGAAGATTTGGCTTGGAGATAAAGATACTTGTTACGATATCTCTATCCTTTGGCTGATTGAACTACCCAGAGTTTAGATAAGGTTGAGACTCTTCTTCAGATATTCTTGGTATGGACACGTGTCATAATCTCGAGGGGGTCGGAAACTGACCACTACAATATTTAATATAAATTTCTTAATTGCTCTATTATTTATGCATTTTCTTGATTTCTAATCGGCAAATAGTTATTTTTGTATATATTGATAGCATATAAACATATAATCTCTGGGCACAGAGTTAAGTGTCGTACTTTAACAGGACAGCTTTATCTGTGTTTTTAAAATATATATGTAAATTTAACTTAGATAAATATATGTATTGGGTTGTTATTCACATATGAAAGAACATAAAATAATAAGAACGATATATACTTCATTTTATACATAAACTTTGCTAACTATATATATATAATATAATAAATATAATATATTATGTGTTGGGGGGGTAAAGGGCACCTAGTGTGTCTCCTTAAATAGTTATCAAAGGAGTTGCTCAAAATCTCACTATGAACCACTTTTGAGAATGACACACTCATTCCTTTTTGTTCTACATATCATAAAGTGATTGTGTATAAAAGAACCATGTAATTGGATATTTTTTGATTGTTTATTAAACAATGTCATTTGTTCTGTTATTGATTGAAAAACTGTTCATTTTACACAATCACGTGTTCTTCTATATATATATATATATATATATAAAGAGAGAGAGGGACAACGATCCTTTCAAAAGGATCCGAACCTGAATCCTTCTCATTGAAATTCAATTCCTCGACATTTTAAATTCAAGATTCACTCCGTTGAAGTTGATCTACATTATTTGAAGTCTCTAAAGACAAAAAATCATGTCATTTGAATATTTTTCGCTTATCCATCAAGTAGGCGCAAAATGAATGACCGAAAATAGTGAGCTGTTTAGTTTAACGGTGTATAATATTTGAAATCTAACAAAAAATAATTTGTAGGGGTTTTTAAATGTTTAGATCATGATCAGATGGTCGGATGGCGAATCTGTATGTCTAAAGTCATAAACTAAGAAAAATGCTAATTTCGGCCGTCCATTTTATGATACTTGATGAATAAGCAAAAATTATTCAAATGACATGATTTTTTATTTTTAGATACTTCAAATAATGTAGATCAACTTCAACGGAGTGGATCTTGCATTTGAATGTTGAGAGATTGAATTTCAATGGAAAGGATTCTGCCTCAAATCCTTTTGAAAGGAGCCAAGTCCCCTCTTTCTCTCTCTCTCTCTCTATATATATATATATATATATATATATATATATATATATATATATAATAGAGAGAGACTTGTGTCATTCCAGAAGGATTAAAATGTCAAATCCTTTCCATTCAAATCCGATGATGGGACATTTATTTTTACGATCCAATCCGTTCATCTTGTTCTACATGTTTTAAACCCCCAATATACTGAAAATAAAGTGAACCCCATGCTATTTGGTCATTGTTCTAAGGGTGACAAAGTTCTGTTTTAGCGAAATTGTTAAATTTTCAACGATCCGATCGATGATCAAATAACCTAGGGTTCACCCAATCTTTTGTCTATTGGAGTTTTAGAACATGTACATCAACTTTAACGGAATGGATCGTCAAAATAAATGTCTTATCATCAGATTTGAATGGGAAGGATTTGACATTTTAATCCTTCTGGAATGACACAAGTCTCTCTCTCTCTATATATATATATATATATATATATATATATATATATATATATATATATATATATAGAGAGAGAGAGAGAGAGACTTGTGTAGTTCCGGAAGAGTTCGAGCCCGAATCCTTCCCACTCAAATACCAACATCCGACATTCAAATACAAGATCCACTCTGTTGAAGTTGATATATATTATTTAAAGTAACTAAAAATAAAAAATCAAGTGTTTTGAACATTTTTTGCTTATCCATCAAGCGGCGTAAAATGAACGACCGAAAGTAGTGAGTTGGTTAGATCTATGTCTTTGGACATACAAATTTTTGATCCGGCCATTTGATCATGATCTAAACATTTAAAAAGCCCTACAAACCAATTTTTGTTAGATTTTACCGTTAAACTAACCAACTCACTATTTAGGCCATCCGTTTTCCGCCTGCTTGATGCATGAGCAAAAAGTATTTAAAAATACTTGTTTTTTGGTTTATAAATACTTAAAATGATATAGATCAACTTCAACGGAATGGATCTTGTATTCAGATGATGTATGGTTGTATTTGAGGGAGAACGATTCGGGCTCGAATCCTCCCGGAGCTACACAAGTCTCTCTCTCTCTCTCTCTCTCTCTATATATATATATATATATATATATATATATATATATAAAGTGTTCCTAGTAGGTCTCCTTAGATTGTAATCTAAGGAGATAGCTTAAAACTCCAACATCCCGATTTTTTTCACGATCCGACCGCACATTATCATATTCATGTTCTAAGATGTACACATTTAAAAAATCATGTGATTTGAAGTTTATTTACTCTAATTTCTTTGGGTTCAAACATTAACGGTTTTTAAACAGTAGAACAAAATGGAACGATTAGATTAATGAGTAAACGAAGTACAAATCACTTGATTTTTTATATGTGTACATCTTAAAATATGAAGATGATAATGTACGATCGGATCGTAAAAAAAATATTTGAATGTTGGAGTTTTAAGCCGTCTCCTTAGATTGTAATCTAAGGAGACCTACTAGGAACACTTTACCCTATATATATATATATATATATATATATATATAATCAAACAGTTGGCTTGTATATTCTTTAAGCATGGATCAAGACATTATGACTTATGGATGACCCCAATTTTATGGCTGATTGCTTCAGTAAGAAAGAAGGCTTGTCATTCTGAATTATTACACAGACATCTGAACAAGATAACACTTTATACTAGGTTTGGACATATGACCAACAGACTGGTTAAAGTGTTGAGTATCATTCTGGATGTTTTACTATTCATTTTTAACATGCCTTGTGAAAGTTATATCATAGATGATGTTTAGCCTAACTGCTTGTTCTCTAATACTGAATGCTGATTGTTTGAATGATATGCGCAGGACCTGCCTATCAAACAGAAATACCTTGTAACATTCACAGTTGGTCTTGACCAGAAGAATAATATTGATGCTGCAGTGAAAAAGGTTAGTCTATATGGAGTAATAATTTTTTTTGATGCTTACGACCACTTTAAGGAAAGATATAGATTTTTTGTCCAGTTCATTACATAGACAGCTTATTCATATAGAATTTTTATCCAGTTTAACTATTCGATGATCTTCTCCAGCCATCAACATACAATTTGATTCACTTGATTTTTTTAAATTTGATTTATCCTTCCTTGATTTTCATTTGATGGCATAAATGTTCGTTTTGTTCTCATATCTTAATTAATGATCCTTGAACTCCTGATCAAAACGGAGTATGATAGAATAATATAACTATTCCAATAATGAGTTTCTTTATTCAAAATATTGTCAAATATATTGATGTAGCAGTCAGCTTCATGCTAAGACCTAAGAGTTACAACAGTTGCCTCTGCCGAAGAAGTTGACAAGACACTATATGGCTGCAAGGCCAGGTAGAAGTACAACAATATGTTCTTTGTTGCCTTCTACTTGTTTGGTGATTTCAGTGTTGTGTTTCGTTGCATGGGTGGGGTGCGTTGTCCATTTGTTCGTGCTGTATTCAGGGGTCTTGATTCCTATATAAGGTCGATAGTTTTGGTTCTGACTGATCAAAGTTAAGTACCCGAGTTTAGGAAAGCTTCTTTGGATGCATTAGCATAATTGGATATATCTACTGTGTAACTATTTATGAGACAGGAGATCCGAAACAATGGTTTCAAATTCCAGTGAAAACCAAGCATGTTTGACATCACTATTTTAGAGCCTGCTTTCAAACTAGACTGCGATGTTGGTTTTGTTGATGACTCGAAAATTGTTGGAAACGGTGGTAAGCCCAACACCTGATTTTAAAAACTACTGGATAAAAGGGATTGCACATCCCTTGTTACTTTTGCTTTTCTGCCATCGCTTTTTTTGCTGTTAGAGACAAATCGACAAGGTCTCATAGTATGGTTGTGCAATTGGTATCAGCTTGGGTTTGGGGTTAGACCAAGAACATACAAAGTTGTATTAAAAAGTCTAAATGGGTTTTATCTAAGTTGGGGCTTTTAACTTTGAAGCAAAATTTGACTTTGGGAGGGACAAAGCATCCAACCTGATGCATGTGGAAAAATTGAATTTCTTCCCAGGTGAGTGCATGTTATTGGATTTAGTTCAGCATCCTCAGACCACCATGTACAACCACATGGCAGGATAAGACAATGTGGGGGAATGGAGAATAATACTGTGTTTGGTGTTTGCTTTTGCTTATAGATAAGTTCTACTAAAGGACTTAACTGGAAGCACTTCTTGGAGAAGAACTTCTATATAGTAAGGTTTTTGGTACATATAAAATCTGAAGTGCTCATCAAGAAAATAAAATTTGTATATTTTTTGGAGGATTGGATACGAATGGATGTATGGAAAGTAGAGTTTAGATAATATTCATAAGGACAGTTAGAGAAATAGAGAGAACAAAAATTGAAAATTCCAATTATAGGTCAGATTATGTCAGAGATCATGTGACAGGAAAAGTAAGAGAGGAAAGAGGAGGTAATATTTGTGGTGCTTTTGCTGTTGAGAATAGCCAGAAAATCTGACTTGTCCTAACTGCTGGTAGTGATTTGTGCTTTTCTAAAAGATCTTTTTTAAATTGATCAATAAACATTCAAGTTTGCAAAAAGAGCACTTATTTGTGTTAAAAGCGGTGAAAGCACTTGTCACAAGCAACATATCTTATAGCAGTGAAGGATCAAAAGACAACCCTTGTCCACCATGCATGGCCATATGGAATGATACGTAGCTTGGTGCCAACTGGGAAAGAGAATGAAAGAGTGAAGAGGCAAAAATATGTTGTTATATATTACTTTCTGCATTATTAATCTTTCACAATTTTATTCTCGTACTGCTCTTTTAAATTCTTAAATGGCGAGAGTAAAGAAGTTGTAGAAATCTTTCTACATGAAAACCTGGAAGGACCAAACCAGAAGCCAAATGTGGGTTTAACTTATTCCAATCTTAGCTGATGTGATGGCTATTTTTACTGAAATTGATATTCCCATCACATGTTTCAAGGCTTAATCATTCAGTTCCTAGGCTGGTTGTGATGTATGGATCTGGACCTAAGTGCAATACTTGATGATGGAAATAATCTTCAAAAGACTTGATGTACCTTTGAAATAGGCCACATGTACATCCCTAATGCCAGTCTTGTTCAAATTCATATCCAATCTAATAAGACCAACAGTTGGTGCCCATGGTTTTGGTGCCCGAGTGTGATGTAAATTTTTTTGGCTTAGTTTTAAGCTTCAACTCTGAGAGGCCATGGGGTGGTGATGATGTCTATTAAAGAATTTATCATTTTCCAATTCAGGCATGTGTATTATTGTTCTGTTGATAGCCTATTGACTAGTTTGCTTCCGGGCCCTTGGTATTTAGAGAATTAGAGATCATGTTTCTTGGTAAGTATGCCCTTTTATACTAGAACAGTAAAATGGATGTGAGAAGTTTTTTGTTTTATTTTTATTTTTAATGGATGTGCTCGAGATGAGAGCACTATCTGATTATTAGCAGCCAGTTTTTATTTCAGCCATGAGTTAACAGATATATTGGGTAGATCAGCTACAGAATAGAGCTTGTATAGGTCCTTGATTATGCATATTTCTAATTTTGTGTGTTTTGTAATTTTGAATTTCCTGCCAAAGTGTTTGGTTTGTTACCACATCATTTTGGAAGATACTGTGGAACTGTCTGAGCTTTAATCTGTTTAATAGCTTTTGATCTTTATAGGGTCACTGACCTGCTGACCTGCCAAGCTTTTCTCAGCGTTGAGATATAGATGTATGCTTAAGTGGGTCTTGCTTTGCTGTTGGCATGGATTTTTTATAATATATTTTTGTGTCTCGTCTTGATTATTGTATTGTTGTCTTGCAGTTCTCTGAAAATTTTACAATCATGTTGTTCCATTATGATGGGCGGACTAGTGAATGGGATGATTTGGAGTGGTCAAAGCGAGCTATTCACGTAAGCGCCAGGAAGCAGACAAAATGGTGAGAAATGATTATGGCTTTTAGTTAATTTTTATTTTGTTGTTTAAGAGGAAGTTGTTGCAATATAGTTGAGAAATGTTGGATCATAAACACCATTAATTCTTTTTGATGATAATTCAAGGTGGTATGCTAAAAGGTTTTTGCACCCAGACATTGTGGCTCCATATGAATACATATTTATCTGGGATGAAGATCTAGGGGTGGAGCATTTTAATGCTGAGAAGTAAGCTTTTTCCTTTCTCGATAAGGGTCCTATTTAAAGATCTCTGTGCTCTAGGAAATGATTTCTGTCTCATTTTCCAGGTACATTGAATTGGTAAAGAAACACGGATTAGAAATCTCGCAGCCTGGTTTGGAACCAAACAAAGGGTTGACTTGGCAAATGACTAAAAGGAGAGGGGATCGAGAAGTCCACAAGTGAGCTCTTCAGCCCAATTGCATGTTATTTTATTGTTTCTCTCCTTTAAGTGAATTGTACCGAAGTTGATATCTGTGCGTTGTTTTTTCAAAATTTTAATAGGTTTTTGTACTTCCTGTTTTTCAGCTGATTTTATTTTTTTATCACAGAGAAACAGAAGAGAGGCCAGGCTGGTGCAGTGACCCCCATCTCCCACCATGCGCAGCGTATGGTTCCTCTTCTAATTTATGGCTTTCTTATTATCTTATTATGTTGTACTCTTTCTTAATATATATTCAATGTTCAGCTTTGTGGAGATAATGGCTACTGTTTTCTCACGAGATGCATGGCGATGCGTATGGCATATGATTCAGGTGATATTGATTGTTTTTTATAGTCTAGGGTGCTTTTTTTATATGTAGCAAACTGTTTGAGCGAACGGGTATTTTTTTGTCACTGCAGAATGATTTGATTCATGGATGGGGTCTTGATTTTGCTCTTCGAAAGTGTGTGGAGGTATAAAATCTATGGTGCAACTCCCTCTCTCTCCCTCTCTCTCTCTCTCTCTCTCTCTCTCTCCCGGTTGCCTATAGCCAGCATATAGTTTTTCTTCAATTATCAATTAAGGAATGCATTTTTCTTATTGTTTTCTGCTTTATAACTTTGTTTTTGTTGCATAATAATAGCCGGCTCATGAGAAAATAGGAGTTGTTGATTCGCAGTGGATCGTTCATCAGGTGGTTCCTTCACTTGGGAATCAGGTGAGAAAAAAGCGACATGTTATGTATATAATCTTTTGATAAATGACACTGGATAGTGGGCTGCAAATTATCACTTTTTACCCTCTTTCTTTTGTGTTCAACAGGGCCAGGCTGAGAAGGGAAAAGCGCCATGGGAAGGGGTAAGCAAGAGCTGAGGGTGCAATTTTCTTCAACAGTCATTGGGGATTTATTGCTTGTTTTGGTATTTTAATCTCAGGTTGAACAATGGTAACAAGTGAATCCTTGTGCAGGTAAGGGCGCGGTGCCAAAAAGAATGGGGAATGTTTCAGGAGCGAATGGCAGAAGCAGAGAAGAAATATTATTTGTCGATGGGGATTACTCCCCCAAACACATAACATCTGTTTAGAGCTTAGTCTTCTGTTAATTTTGGATTTGTGCCTTTTCTAGTTAAATATTTGATAGTGATTTAGATGGTTGATACCCCCTGGTGCCCCCAACAATTTCACGACTCTGGATGCATAGATAATGTCGCTCAGGTTATAACTTAATTGGTTATTATGAGAAGTACGGCCTTCAGCGGTGGTCTGGACGTACTGATTGTAATTCAGGCGCTACCAGTGCATTGTATTATTATGGGCAGGCAGTCTGAAAGTATGAAAGAGGAGGATGCTTTGTGAAACCTCCACGCGCCTCCTTCAGCAGCAGCATTGTGGGTGTCTTTGTTGTGAAGCCTCGAGAATGCGCAGCCAAATCCAATCAGTCAAAAACTAAGCTGTATTTGAATCCAGAGAGCTGCACAATGGGACTTGATTCTTTCTTCCCTCTAATGGGGGATGTACTCCTCTTGTGAATAGCGGAATGCAGGGCCTGCAGCGAATTTTCTGTTCCAAGAGAATTCCTTTTTGGGCGTTGGCAATTGATTCATCAGCGCATCCGCCTATGAAGTCCCTGGACTCTATCTATCCATGTCATCCGCTTTCTTCTGTGCATCATGCGCGTTTTGGGGGTCAAAAGTGAAAAAATGCTCTACTCCATGATACAGAAAAAGTTGCCCGCAAGGAGATTGAGCTATTCTCCACACACACAAAAAAATGTGCATTTGCTTTGCCAAAGACCATATGACAGGCCCCATTTGCCAACTTAAGACATCTATGTTAATACAATGTAAATTGATCTTCACAATGGAAATGAACTTCTCATTTCTGCGAGTAAAGAAAACAGGGGCCAAAAGATTTGTTCCCCCAAAGAAATTTTTCCCTCCATCACTTCAACAAATGCGTAGTATCCACCCAACAGCACCAAATTATACACGTAAGCACTCTACAACCTTCATTATAAACTGGAAAAATTCAGTTAAATGGAGGACGAAGAGAGAGAAAATGAAACAAGCAAACAACAGAGGAGAGGCAGATGAAAGCAATAATAGAGCATACAATGAGGAAAAATGGCATCCATGAGCCGTATTTCTTCTAGCTTTGCATCCGCTTCGAGAGGAGCTCAAGAGAGATTTGGGCCATGTTCTTCTTCTGCCTACTCATTTAGGTCGCAATTCTTCACATAAGGGCGATTGTACTTGGTCTAAATAAGGCCTGTACTTGGTCATTGCCAACCCCAGCCATGGCTTCACGTTCCCATTATAGTGGACTACTGCAGCATTCTCTATCTCTGACCAGTCGATGCTACCCCCAGCCATAGTACATGCCATGACTTGTCAACGTATATAATGTTAGCAATCCAGGAGGTAAGAGTCCCTAGTTTCCAAAGCACCCGGTCTGCATTCTGCATAGAAAAGAAAACCCATCAAGAAGCTACAGGATATGACAAACTTCTTCTGTGAGCATGCATAAGTCGGTGAAGTTATAGATTAAGCTTTAGCTGCTAGTTTGTTTTATAGGCTAGACTATCAAGCACATATAATATTATACGAGTGACTCAAGGAATGATTAATAAAGAGAAGCCTTTCTATAACTCACCATTCTCTGCCACTGGTGATATAATCCCAGTTATATCTTTCTTCTTCCACTCCTTGAGATCAAAAATATTCATTCCATATGCCCAGCCACAGGCACTGGGATCAAAGTTCCGTGCAATGTTCGGGTTGGAGAAATTGAGATACTTGTCAAACCTGTGGAAACTCTCACCATAAGTCTCCACTGCTCCATTTACATTCCCCTTAAGATCAGCAGCCCACAATCCTGTCAAATCTTTCTGGACAACTATATCATCATCGAGAAACAGGATTTTGTCCAACTTGGGGTAAACTTGTGGGAGATAAAATCTTAGATGGTTGAGCAAAGACAGGTATTTTGGATTCCAGTATTTTAAATTAGATGAACCTGCTGAGAGAGTTGTAGGATGATCAGCCTTGAAATAGTACTCTTTCATGGCAGCAGATTCAAGCTGCTGTAAGACTGGACAGAATGAAGAGTTTAACCATTTGAAGTCATCAACATTCTCAACATGAATGGTTGCTTTTCCAGGTGGGTTCAGTAGGAACCACATGTTCATAGCTCCGAAGTTCAATTTATCAGTAACCAGATGGAATACATGTTTCTCAGGCTCCTGCAATTAACGCAAGTTGTTAGTGTCAGGGACTACATAATCTAAAGTGAGACATGAAGAAAATGCTACAAATGCATGAAAGGAAAAGAAAAGGGACACATTACCTTAGCATTCATGATCGTTGAGTTAACAACAACAGATGCAGCCAAGACATTGTCAGAGAAGAGCGCATAATGGTAAAGGCTTGGGTTTACCAGATTCTCACTCCTAGGGAATTTTCTCTTCTTGGGGGAGGAGGTAGTATGCTACGGTTAAGCACATAGATAAGCAGTGGATCCCATTGGGGATGGTCTTTGCAGCCAATTGGCTCAGAAATGTGCTCTATTTCTTCAGGCTCCTAACTTGTTCATCTGCAGATTGGAGCATCACTCGAAGCCTGAGTAACTGTCTTGCAATCCTATAGTTCTGCTCTTGCTTTCGACAAAACCTGGCCCATTGCTTTGATCTTCTCAGGGGCACTGGTATCATGTTCAAAAAAGTTAGAACACATCGATTGTAAACTTAGGCAAATAAATAAAGAAGAGATTTTTTTTTTATTTTTTTTTAATCACCTATGATGGAGATCAGCATCAGCATTAGCCTCTCCCAGTGCATGCTGGACTTTCCTTGAGCCGCATCAGCAGTTTTTGATATAAATCAAGTTTGTTATTTGACTTGGCAATGACTGAATAGACCCTGACCATGATCATTTGGTCCCGAATCAGTCGAACAGTTGTATCAGAATTTTCATTTTCATTCTCTTTTCTCCATATACTATATTTCCCCAGTACAGCAGAGTCCACTACTTTTGAGCGTTCAATAGCAGCATTATCAAGTTTAATCAATGCTTCATCATACTGCTGAATCAACTCCATTGCCATCTTTTCCCGCCTCTTTTCTCTCAATTGCTGTATCACATGAAGAGTATCATGAATGTTATATCAACGAACTCAGGTACCTAGACAGTGACACACCAACCAGGCACTGAAGTACCGAGTTCACTAGAAAATTGAAAAACTAAGGCAATTTCATTAGCCAGTGTAAGAAAATAATAGCCAAACTAAACAACTTTAGAAGCAGTGGGACCATTGTCCAATCACACTGTTCAAACTAAGTAACCTCAACTAATAAACGATCCAGAGTCTACCAAACCAAAAGACGGGGAAATATTAAAGAAAATGAATTACCCTTTGAGCTAATTTTGCTGGTGTATCAAGAAGTTGGCGTTGATCTGAAAAAGGACAAACTGTGTCACAACAAAAAAATACCAAACTAGTGCATTAACAAATATGAATAGCTTGTAATACCAGGATCATCTTTAAGCCCTTCATTCATCGACAGCAAATCACCAGCTTTAGCACCATCTTCCACAGTTACTTGAGAGGGTATGTGTTCAACATTTATAGCTATCTGCACCGGCTTAAAAGAATATTAACATCTCATCAGTGGCCACATTATGTCCAGTGTTACTACTGATAATTAGATTAATAATAATAACAACAACAATAACAGGGGGTGAATATTTACATTTGCTACAGTCGTATTATCTTGATCAGCATTGTTTTCTCCGTCAACTTGCCATGAAGAAGAGACATAGTTTTTTTTTCCTAAAGAGATCAAGATTCCATGGCTCCAGATCACCTTGGCTTGTAGAAATGGAATCAATTACCTGCAACATGAAGGCTCGATTTGATTTTAAAACATAGCTTTTTATTCGTTTTATAGAGATCAAGGGCATCAAACCCAGGGGCGGCTCAACCTCTAGGCAAATGAGGCAGTCGCCTAGGGCCCCCAAATATAATAGGGCCTCCAAAATTATAACGTAAATTAATATTTAACTAAAATAAGAAATATAAAATATTGAAAATGTTTTTTATTTGTTCAAGTGGGCGTTCCGGAGTGGTTATTGGACATGACTAGAAATTGTGTGGGCTTTGCCTGCGCGAGTTTGAATCCTTTCATCTCCGCTTTTTTGATTTTTTTCCCTCTTCATTTTTATATTAACAGGAAAAGCATGAGTTTCTTCCACTTTCCCAAGCTAATATCCTCCACTCCCTATAACTATTTAATTATAATTAAAGAGGAGTCTCTTCCACTTTCTCAGCTGTCTTTTTCACTCTCCCTAATTATTTAATTATAATTAGAGAATTTTTCAAAATTAAAACTCTCTCTGTGCAGCCTCGCTCTTCACCCCCCGTCGTCCAGACCTCAGACTGACGGCAGGACCTGCAACTGCTCTAAGAAAAAGATACATTAGCAAAACTTGAATATAAAAACTTGATTAAAAATTTTGCATCTTAAAAAGCTAGAAGAATTATTTTTCAATAAAATAATAATTAAATAAAATACTAGTTAATATTAATTACTTTTTAAAGTATATTTTAAAAGGGCCCATTTGAAATTTTCGCCTAAGGTCTCCCTAAAAATTGAGCCGCCCCTGATCAAACCACTCTAGCACTCCCGGGTGATCTAGGTGTCAAGGTACTATCGTATGCAGTGCTAAGTGACATGAGACATAAATGCAAGTTCCTAAAAGTCATGAGGAAGGTGACATGTGAACGTTCCACAATCCAATAAGCCAGACACAATAAAAAAAAGTGCCGATATCTCACGCAGAATGTGTCACGTGGACCTTCAAAAATCCAGCCACCCAAACACAATAAAACCTAATATTTGATACTGATGTTTATGTAAAAACATCTGGTCCACTAATAAGGGGAAAAAAATTGCTCCATAGTTTAATAAAACAAATCAAAACTTGACGCAGTGCCAACTCTGGTGCCCAGATCACCAGATATTGCAAGAAAACAGTACTATCGACGGCACATGATGAACTTCCAAGCAAACCAAGAACCTTCCATTGAAACATTTCACTTTATATATTCATTATTAATTCTAGGTCTTTTTAATTTATTTTTTGCGCCCGTGCGCGCTCTTGCATGTGTGTGCTAGTGGTGTGACTATGGGTGATAAGATAATAACTTGTTATCACTAAAAAAATTGGTAATAACAATAGGAAAGCAGTAAGCTTCAGTATTTACTACTAACCTCTTTTGTCAGCACAGATTTAAGATGTTGCACAGCTAACTGTTCTTTCCAGTCTCCAATCTGCCAAACAGTATCGCACTTTGAGATATAAAGAAGTACAAGTAAAATATATTGTCTGCAGAAGTGAAAAAAGACGAAAAACTCAAAAGGCAAACTACCTGTTTGCTTGAGAAGTTGGGCATGCCCCTCCTATCTGTAAATAAATTAAGATGCAATGTTAGCTGAACCCAAAGGGATGTATATCCAAGAATAACTTAACTGGAAAAATAAACTTCTGAATAAAAAAATTATTATTGTAAAAAAAAAAAACCCCCGATTTGGGATAAATTTCAAACACTACAAGTCTACTTCCCTGGGAAAACAGTTCTATCAATTTGCAAGCATCATTCAGCGTATCTAATCAACATAATTAGAAGGCGTGATCATTAAAAAAATAAAAAAAATAATAAGGCTGTATCTGAAATAACTCCAAGGCATGTTTTACTTTCACTTCTTCGACTGGGAATTAGAGAAACCCAAAGTCAAATTCTAGCAAGAAAGTTCTTTTTCTTTGTTGCAAAAAAAGGAATGTAATTTTGACATAGCATAGACAATAGTGCAATGCTACTCCAAGTCTCCAATTAGTAACTTCACTGGTAGTTTCAAAACCATACAACCACATAACCTGCGAGTTTGAAATCATAAATTCCTATAGCATAGCATGGTGTGAACTGTGAACAACTAAATGCTCCCCACGTAATAAATTAGCCACGAGAGGATCAACTTTCATCTTAATTTCATGAGATCTCCCGATGGATGGTTGCATGTTGGATGATAGATAAATCACAAGACACACATATATGCATCTGTACAAGTAATGTACATAACTTAGTTTATAATGCAAAAAGTATATTGCTTGCTAGTGGCACAGACATACTGTAATTGCTTCTTGCAATTTTAGACTTCAAATTTACTTATCTAAGATGGATATTCACTAGACCATTGTAATCCATCCAGGACATATATGCAGCCCCTAGAATAGATTTTTTTTTGAAGCTCTATAATAATATACAGGATGACTGACATGCGGCCAATCTCCAAAGTTGAATGTGCCTTCTCCAATTAACCTGTTGTACGCCTTGCAAGCTACTCCCTCAGAAATTTTCTACCACAGTTCCCACCATTTCCAGATAAATTCTCCATGACCACATCTCCAGATTCAATTATTGAATCCTTCTGAAGGAACCAACTCAAGACGAGTTTCCAACTCATTCTCCATACATAAAACAGAAAATGTAAGAGGAAAAAAAATCAAGTGAAGCTGGCAGCAAAAAACTACTAACAGAATCCCCCGCCATCATCTGCAGTTAATATAACAATTTTTCAGGACAAGAGCACTTCATAATCTTCCCAGCTTATGAAAACTAATTCAGCTAGCTATTCATGCTTCAAAAGGACATCCAAGAGCTTTGACCTCCAGCAACCCTTTGCCCTTTGCCACTTAACACAAATAATTGTCACAGCCTAACATATATTATTTATGTAAAGCTAAAGTGCTCTTCTATTGTTGTGGGTCCAATATTTCATAGTTCCAAAAATAAAGAATGATCACAAAGAAGTTTTTGAATCTTTTCTCCCATGTTCATTAGTTACCTTTCATAGCAAGGTCAGTATCAAAAGGCTATATGCAAAATCCTTCAATCAAATGTTCACAAAATTGTTTCCCACTTGAAGAGTAATCTTTTGCATTATGTAGCAGATCTCCCAAATGTCCTAACTAGATCAACTAACCAAGCTTGGCATCTCTAAATAGACTTCCCAAGAGGACCAAGACCTCCAACATCAGGAAACCTTGTTTCCTCTTAGATTCTACTAATTTTCCGCAGCATATATTTCTTGCTAGCCAAATAGCTTATTCTAAATAGGCTTTTCAAGATGTTGGAGCTAGATCTACTAAAATTGGCACCTTTAAATAGACTTCCCAAGAGGACCAAGACCTTCAACATCCAGAAACCTTCTTTCCTCTTCCTCTTTCCACCGAGAATTTATTTAATCTACTGCAACATACGTTTCTCGCAAGCAAAATGATGGGGACATCTCTCCAGGATTACGATTCTACACCAGGAGGCGTCGTCGCACTCTTCCAGTTTGGTTCGATTAGAGCTGGGAAATTCAAGCTACATTTCTTTTTCCCTTTTATTGTAATTTTTATTTGGTTGTTTCTTTTAGTCCCATATCGGTTGTCATGGGATATCTCTGTTGATGTAGGCCTATTTAAGGCCAAGACTGGTATTATTATTTTCAGTTTTGGAATGAATGAAAATTGCTTTTAAAAGCTTTGTAGCCTGTGTGCTTTGGGTGAGAAACCCTAGTGGAGAGAATTCTGCCTGGTTCCCCATCATTTTGGTATCAGAGCTATAATCCTGAAATTCTTCCAAAACACAACATAACAAAATTTCCCCACCAAGTATTAAACAAAACCCTATTTTTCTCTCTCCTCCTTCCTCCAATAAGCGCCGCCACCACAAAAAGAAAAAAAAGAAAAAAAAAGAAAAAAAAAGAGGCGAAAAGAAAACCCCCCAAATCTTTTCCTTTGCTCAACAACCGCCGCCATCTCTTTTCTCTTCTTCTCTCTCAAATACCCGCTCCCTTTTTCATCAACCGAGGTCCTGATAACTCATCCCTCTCCTCGGCTCTCCACCACCTCGCCTCGTCGACATTGCAGGTTCAAATTCGATTCGATCGAGGTCTTGTTAAGCAGGATAAGCCAGCGCGAGCCTTGAGAGGATCATCGAAGCCTAGATCTCTCCTTCCACAAAGATCAGACCTACATCAAGATCTCTCCTTCCACGAAGTCAGATCTCTCCCGCCACGAGATTTCCACACTGGTTCTGTCATCTCTGCCACCTCTACAGCTTCAAACCGGCGACGCCAACGTCTTCGCATCCTCTTCACGATCCTCTGACGCCCGATCCTCACCACGCGTCCTTGCGAGCCAACGTCGACACCTCGATCAACAGTAGGTCTTCAAATCGACGCTCCAGCGAACCCTATTTCTCATCTAGGGCTTCAAATCAAGGCTGAGATCTCCTCCACGGCCCTCCAACGAGCCCGCTTAATCATCCGAGCGTCAAATCCACTCGAGCTCTCCTCTCCTGCCTTCATCACCCGAGATCTCCTCCCCTGCTTGCGACAACGCATCACCTGTCACCACTTCGACAGAGGTCTCAACGACCTCATCCACTCCAAGACACTCCTGTGAGCACTCATCCACGCGGCCATCTTCGTCCCCTTGTTTGTCTGCGACGGAACATCGATCCATCTTGATTTGAAATTGGAAACACCACCAACCATCATCGCCGACTGCATCCTGTGCCACCTTGACATCCCGATCAACCATAGAGAGGAGTTGCAGTGAGCCCTGATTTGAATTGAGGTTTGAAATTCTGATTTGGGGAATTTTGAGTGTGAGTTAAGTCTCACACATACAACAGCAACAGCGGTGTGTTGTAGAGTTGTGATTTGGGAGGTGATTCATACTAGATTTCGAGCTGACTCGGCAACTACCACCATAATCAAGTCAGTGCACTTTCGAACGATCAAGAGTTTGTTTTGGACTCTTTTCGATTACCTAGGTAATCAGAATTCAGGTATAATTTTTCTCGACTAAAATTTTGATACCACTTTAAATTCTGTCATTATAATTTCATCGATTGTCTGCCATCCACAAATAGTGAGCGTGTGTATCTGCTTGACCCTTATTTGCGATCTTTATATTAGTTTAGGGACTGCTAAATACATAGTGGACATCAACAGTTGCATAATATTAATATATTACAAAATATTGAGGTTTACATTTCTAATTCTTTACATCAGTCTCTATTTTACACTCTTGAGCTTACTAGCAAATTCATTCGCCTTATTATGCGCTTTATTTTACTGAATTGTTGTTGATCCTTCACATCTTCTGCATCATCCTACACGATTGCATTAGACTTTGTTAGTGGCATATAGAAATAATAGATTGCATTCATTATTATATATTTAAAAAAATCATCATAAATTCAGCATTTAGATAATAACAATAATAAATAAAAAAAGAAAAGTAACTGTGCATGTGTACTCGTAGTGGTAAAGTCTACGACCTAGTTGAATCCAATACAGACATGGATCCCAATGCTTCTTCGTCTGGTATCACCTCACCAACAGATTACATGACTCTTAAAATTTTCAAAACTCTTGAGGAAATTAAGATCCAAATGAACACTTTAGGTCAGAGAATGGATAGGTTGGAACTGGAATGTCATGATGGTTCTCGTAATGAAGAGCGTCAACTTAATAATCGTCGAGAGGAGAGAATAAACAGGAATTATAATCGATACGATCAGGATGAACGGTACTTGAAAAACATCAAAGTGGACGTATCGAACTTTGACGGCCGCTTAGACCCACAACATTACCTTGATTGGGTAATGAGTCTAGAGCGTATTTCAAGTGGTACGAGATGTCTCAAGAGCGGCGAGTCCGTATCGCTGCCATGAAATTGGTAGGACAAGCAGGACAATATTAGTCTAATGTTGAAAGACTAATAGCCCTCAGGAGGCAAGAACCGATCCGGAGTTGGGATGAGATGAAGGCCAAGTTAAGCCAGAAATACCTCCTCATTACTTTTCAGGATCAACTGTTAGACAAATAGAGTAGGCTAACACAAGGGACTCGCTCTGCTACGGAATATATTGAGAAATTTGATGAGTTCTTGACCCCGTGCAGCGAGTTCGTCGATGAATCCATAACCGCAACCCTCTCTAGGTTTATGTCTGGCTTTCGTGATGATCTCCGTAGAGAACTCTTTGCAAGGGGTGTTAGTGATTTAGAACACGACTATCAGATAGTTCGGGACTTAGATGCGTCTCGAGGATCTTACTATCAACGAGGTTCAGATTATAAGAATCAAGGCACTAGAGCCACCTCTGGACACTCCCAGCTCAAACCCAATCCTAATAGTTCGGTCCCAACGGGAGATCTCGAGGGTAAAGGCCCAGTTAAGGGCGTGCCACGAACCAACCCCCGCACCCAATGTTCTAAGTGTCAAGGATATGGGCATATAGAAAAATTTTACCCAAGCAAATCTAGAACCCTCTTTCTGGATGATCAATCAGATGAGGTGCAAGACGAACCTCAAAAGGAAGTTGTATTCGTAGGAAATGCGAGCAGTGATTCTGAGAATAACTTGAAATAAGAGGAAGTTCTTAGTTCTATCAGGCATATTGCTGTCGTTCGATGTACCCTCACTCAACCTAAAGATATGGTTGACTGGCGTAGAACCTCAATCTTCCACACATGGATAAAGATTGGTGAAAAAAATTGTAAAATCATTGTCGATAGTGAAAGTTGTATAAATGTTGTCATCTAGTTTGATTTCAGAGAGAGGATTGAAGACGGTCCCTCATCCTAATCCATACAAAGTTACCTGGATTAACACAGCATCAATGGAGGTGAACGAACGATGTCTTGTACCTGTGCAATTTGCCACCTATAAGGACAAAATTTGGTGTGATGTAATAACTATGGATGCAGGACATGTGATTCTTGGTCGGCCTTGGTTATTTGACATGGATGTAACCTTGTTGGGAAAATCCAACACTTGTACTTTCAACTATGAAGGGCAACGGATCAAACTAATTCCAAGTCAACCCAGATCCAAATAAGAGAAAAAGCCAGTGAACACAAGAAAAGAGAAGAATCTCAACTTAATCAGCCCTAAAGAAATTGAACAAGAAGTGGTTAGTGGGGCACAAGTCATCGTTTTGGTTACTCGAGAAGTAGCGAAAGAATCTCGTGAGACGATTATTCCTGAAGTGGCTCCTATTATCACGAAGTTTGCTGATGTGTTTCCTAACGATCTCCCTGGTCAACTGCCACCGATGCGGAACATTCAACATGCAATTGATCTAGTTCCGGGAGCCACTCTACCCAACTTGCCGCACTATCGGATGAACCCGATGGAACATACCAAATTACAAAGGCAAGTTGAAGAGTTATTGAGCAGAAGGTTCATACGCGAGAGTTTAAGCCCTTACGCTGTCCCCGCACTGTTAACGCCAAAGAAAGATGGAACATGGCGTATGTGTGTGGACAGTCGTGCTATCAATAAAATAACGGTAAAATACCGTTTTTCAATTCCCAGGTTGGATGATATGCTTGACATGATAACCGGTGCTACTATCTTTTCAAAAATAGATTTGAAGAGTGGTTACCACCAAATTCGAATTCGGTCGGGAGATGAATGAAAAACAGCCTTTAAAACGAAGAATGGGCTGTATAAGTGGATGGTCATGTTGTTCGGCTTGTCGAATGCTCCAAGCACTTTTATGAGAATGATGACACAAGTACTGCGACCCTTTATCGGAAAGTTCGTAGTCATATATTTTGATGACATCCTCATTTATAGCAAATCAACGAAGCAACATTTGGACCACCTCACGCAAGTCTGTGTAGTTTTGAGAAAAGAGAGTTTATATGCCAACCCTAAGAAATGTATCTTTCTTACCGACCAAGTCATTTTCTTAGGCGTAGTTGTTTCTTCACATGGCATCTCTGCAGATCCCGATAAAATTAAAGCTATCATGGAATGGCCAGAAACACGCAATATTCGAGAAGTGAGGAGTTTTCATGGGTTGCCACTTTCTACAGACGTTTTATTCGAAACTTTAGTACCATCATGGCCCCGATTATCGATTGTTTAAAAAAGGAGGAATTCGAATGGATTAAAGCTGCTGCCAAGCGTTTCGAGAAATCAAAGAGAGAATGACGGAAGCTTCTGTTATGAGGCTTCCAGATTTCACGAAAGTTTTTGAAATTACTTGTGATGCCTCAGGCGTTGGGATAGGTGGTGTTTTGAGTCAGGAAAAACATCCTGTTGCCTATTTTAGCGAAAAGTTAAATGATGCTAGGCAACGATACTCCACCTACGATAAGAAGTTTTATGCGGTAGTGCAAGCTCTGCGTTACTGGCGCTATTACTTGTTACCGCAAGAATTTGTCATTTACTCAGACCATGAAGCCCTTAAATATCTCAACTCCCAAAAGAAGTTGAATTCGAGGCATGGTAGGCGGGTAGAATTCCTTCAAGATTACACCTACGTCCTTAAGCATAAGGCCGGGGTAGAAAATAGGGTCGCTGATGCTCTTAGCCGTCGTCGCGCCTTACTTTCTGTCATGAGTACTGAAGTGGTTGGTTTCGAGAAGATCAAAGACACTTATGAGTCATGTCCTGATTTTGAAAATATATACACTGTCTTAAAAGATAGTTTGACTCATGAGATTGATGGTTTTCTTCTGCAAAACAGATATTTGTTCCGCTCACGTTTATTGTGTATCCCTCGCACCTCATTAAGAGAATTTCTGGTATGGGAATTACACGCTAGGGGTCTTGCTGGACAGTTCGGGCGAAATAAAATAATTGAAGCTGTAGAACATCGTTTTTATTGGCCGAGCTTAAAAAGAGATGTTGCAAGGCTTGTCAGTCAATATCGTACATGTCAACTCGCCAAGCAACGAAAACAGAACACTGGTCTCTATACTCCCTTACCAGTTCCAAACTGTCCTCGGCAAGATGTCAGTATGGATTTCGTGCTGGGTCTATCAAAAACAACAAGAAAGCATGATTCCATACTTGTGCTTGTAGTCCGTTTTTCCAAGATGGCTCACCTTTTGCCATGTTCCAAAACGTCCGATGCATCTCGGGTTGCTACAATCTACTTTGATGAAGTTGTTAGGCTACATGGGTTACCCAAAATAATTGTCTCAGACAGGGATGTTAAATTCACGAGTTATTTTTGGAAAACCTTGTGGCATAAAATGGGAACTAAACTTCAGTTTTCTACTGGCTTTCACCCACAAACTGATGGACAAACTGAAGCAGTTAATAGAAGTCTTGGTAATCTGCTACGATGTTTAGTGAGTGAAAATCTTACAGTATGGGATCTTATTTTACCTACTGCTGAGTTTGCATACAACAGTTCTGTCAATAGAACTATAGGGATGAGTCCATTTGAGGCAGTGCACGGTTATCAACCTAGGCAACCTATAAATTTAATTCCCATGGCACCCCATCATACTAGGATGTCTGAGTCAGCTGCATCATTTGCATCGCACATTCATGACTTGCATAAGGAGATCAGCAATCAAATTCAGAAAAATAATGCAAACTATAAAGCTTATGCAGATTTGCACAGAAAAGTACTTGAGTTTAACGTAGGAGACTACGTGATGGTTCGGATTCGACCAAAACGGTATCCTCCTGGTACCGTGAAGAAATTGCATGCACGTAGTGCGGGACCATTTAAAATTTTGAAGAAAATTAATTCAAATGCATATATAGCAGATCTCCTACCGGATTTTGGCATTAGTCCCTCTTTTAATATTGAAGATCTGATTGCTTATAAAGGGCCAAATTTTTCCCCTGATAATCCTTTATTGGATGAGCCTTCCCATGAGTCGATTTCTGAGAGACCCTTATTACCTCCTCTTCCCCAAATACATCTCACCCATATGGCAGAACAGATTGATAAAATTATTGATGATCAGATTGTCTCTACTAGAGATGGTGGTTACCATAGATTTTTAGTTCGTTGGAAAGAACTACCTGATTCTGATAATACTTGGGTTAATCGAGAGGAACTCCAACAGTTGGACCCTGATCGTCTGGAGCATTATGAGAGCCGAGGTGGTCACATTCGACAGAGTCGAGTTTTCCCTAACCCCGGGGGAATGATGGGGACATCTCTCCAGGATTGCGATTCTACACCAGGAGGCGTCGTCGCACTCTTCCAGTTGGTTCGATTAGAGCTGGGGAATTCAAGCTACATTTCTTTTTTCCTTTTATTGTAATTTTTATTTAGTTGTTTCTTTTAGTCCCATATCGGTTGTCATGGGGTATCTCTATTGATGTAGGCCTATTTAAGGTCAAGACTGATATTGTTATTTTCAGTTTTGGAATGAATGAAAATTGCTTTTAAAAGCTTTGTAGCCTGTGTGCTTTGGGTGAGAAACCCTAGGGAGAGAATCCTGCCTGGTTCCCCATCACAAAATGGGCTTCTTATGATTGTAGGCTATGTATAAAACTGTTACTGGCTAAAAACAATACAAACAAGTTTTATAATCATTTCTTCCCATTCAATTTCTTTTTTCCAACAATAGTAGTATGAGGAGTTCCAACCCATCTTTAAATGTTCATAAACATCATCTGAGGGCTCTTAAGAGCAAGTTAAAATTTCTACACCAATCAAGCTAGATGCCTCACATGGACCAACTTGATGAAGAACAGCCTATGGAACCTTAAATATCCAGCAGTTTCCCCCCTTATGTACTTATTCATCTAATTTTCACCACTCCACCTATTATATCTAGTGGTTTACTCTATTTCTTTGTCATTTTTTCTTTATTCTTAGCTATTTGCTTTAAGTATAGTCAACCCCGCTTGATGGGAAATGGGACAGGTGGTGATGATGATAATGTGTTTCTAGGGTATGTTTTACATTCCAGATATCCCCATACATGCTCCAACAATAATTTTAAGTACCTCAATCGACTAATTTGAATTGAATGCTTTGTTTGTCGCTTTGCCAATGACCAATACCTACATCTCGCTAGATATGTTTAAATAGATCTTCTATAGTACCTCAATTGTCGTCAGGGAGCCCTCGTATTTTGTTCTTTGGGTCATATCTTTCTCTTTTCCATTTGGGTAAATTGCAGGTGTACTTCTATGCTATAAGGTTTTGACATATAACATTGCTCATCCAAAAGATTCCCCATGCAACCCCCTGTTATTTTCTGAGAGTTGTGCCTAAAAGATTTCCAATTTATTTGTTCTATTCCGGGGGTTTTGCCGTTATTATTTCTGCCCGACTGTGGTCAGGTGCACGTGACTAATGCTTAGACGTGTCATTATGCCCATGTCTAGGAAAGGATTAGCTTTTAAGGGCAGTTTAGGAAACAAATGGCTTTGGAAAGTCATATGTTATGTACTGATCGTACATATATTTTGTATTCTTTTCATTACACTCCTACATTTATCGTGTAATAAATCTGCTAATTTTCTTGTCTTAAATATCTATTTTGCAGAAGATGATAATGAAGAGAAAGAGAATTAAACCAAATAAATACCAGTTAAAATCAGATTTAACTGGATCTATTTGGTTAGCTGAGGATGATCCCAGATCTAGTTAGAACAAATCAAGGATTGGGGCAAATGTTCAGCTGAAGATCAGATCAAATCAGAAAGATAACACCAAATGGAAACCGATAAAATTCAGATTTCTATAAATCCATTTTGGTTAGCTAAAGATCAACTGAGGATAATATCAAATACAGAGAGATAAATGGATAGAGAGAAGATTAACGGATGAGATGAAGCAAGTTTGACTCAGATTCTGACTGGATACATTTTAGTATTTGAATCATAACTTTCGCTACCGAATCGCAAATCTGATGATTCAAGATGATCCAGAAAGAAGACTTACAGGTCTACAACTCTTATGTTGATCACTATTTCTTATTCTGTCATTTGGTAAGTGATATTCAGCAATCAACACGCCAACAAACTGCATATCAGAACTGAATATCCACATCAAATCAAGTTTGGAGATAAGGGGAGCATTCAAATTCAGAAATAGCCAGTTTTCCCTATCTTCATACTCCTCCAACCTCTGCATTTCTTCTATAAATACCTGCAATCTCAAATGCAAAGAAAACGACCATGCAGAGAGTAGAACTTAGGCTAATTTGTAGTTTGTAACTTAGGTTTTTATTTTCTTTCATGTAATTTTCATTTTCTTTATGTAACTGAGAGGAGATGATACTTTCATGGAGGAATGAGAGCAAGCTTGTACTGCAGGTGACACCGGTGTAAGTGATCTCTTCTTCCATTGTTATTTGAATTGAATCAAAGTTAATTTTTCTTCTTTACTCTTGTTTTCGTTTACTCTCCTCTAATGTGTTGCAATCCAAGTGAATCTGTTAGCCTCGAGACTGCTTCACCATTGCAAGTGCCCTTGATGGCCTATGGTGATGAACAACCATTATCTTGCAAGTATAGCTTGCCCTTTTATTCTTAGTGTAGATCGGGAATGGAAAAGATCCTACACGCCATGCTTGATCGCCTTCAAAGACAAGGTAAGTCATAGCTACAAATCTAAGGTATATGAGCACAAAATGGGTAAGTAACTTTTAGTTTCTTTCTTTTCTTTTTATTCTTTAGTTTAGAACATCACAATCGACTATTTCTTTTATCATTCCTTTTCTATTTCTTTGTACATATCATTTCTAGTTTTTCCATCTTCTTAATCTACCATCTTCTTCCTAACTCACTTTAACGTAATTTGTCCTTTTTCTTTTAAAGAACTAAAGAAGAACTTTAACCATATTTTGCAGCCTAAAAGAGAACTTGCTAAACAAAGCTTCCATCGCTAGTCCCTCCTTGTGGATCACGACCCGTATAGCCACTTGCTATTGCGGTAGAATTGAGTAACTTGCACATCTCTATTCTAAATCTGAAATTATGTATTCTTGTATGCAGGTTCTTACTCAATCAAATTTTGGCGCCGTTGCCAGTAAGGGACGGTAAGTTACTCTCTTTAAAATTTACATTTTTGGTTAATCTTCTTCTTTGTTTTTTGTATACAGATTTAACAAAAAGGAATATCTATTGCAGTGGACATATAAGTGGCCCTGGACTCTGCTCAAGAAAGCAGAGCCCAGAAGCCCTCAGATTTGCTACATTCCAGTGGCAAAACTGAGTGAACTACTAACCTGTATTTTTGCAGGTTGGCCGAATTGAAAATCTGAATATCTGTAGCATTTATTTCCTTATTTGACTCACTGTATATATATTTCTAACACAACAGTAAAAAGTTGATTGTAAATGCTAAAAAATGATTTAGACTTTGCATTTAGGCACGTGTCTATTTCATTACATTTTCTATTTACTGTTGAAGAGTGCTGGAGCAAAGGTACGTGTGCATAGCATCTAGTATAAGAACACTTTTGGATTATTTACATTGCTTAAGTGTTGCTTTTCTTGTACACTGCACTAAACTAATCTAAGGGCTTGTCCTATAAACAAGATAAGGTGGGGAAGTCATTACCCTTCCTTAGCCCACAAACAATCTCCTCACTCACTGACCCAAACCTAACTAAAAATGAGTAAACGTTGGCCCTAGGGACATCTCGGACTCAATTAGGAGATTATCTTAAGGGGAAAAGGTGTTGGAATTTGACTCCTGCCAAATCAGTGTATAGGAAGGGGATTAAGGGCCGAAAGACTGAAAATTGGTGGTTACTTAATTAAGGAACGTCTTTGACGGATAACCTCCCACCAATCTTTCCCTAACCTGACTGATTAGCTTGTGATCAAAGTCTGCATTATACCTCCTATGGACAGTCTAACCAATTAGGAGTCGTCTAAGTCAAAGGTCTACCCTAACTTAGATTAGAATTTTTTTCTTTTTTTGTTTGCTTATTTGTTTATTTTTTTTCTTTGTTTGTGTTTTATTGTGTGATATGGCTTATAACAACAATTTTTTCAATTTTAATGGTAATCCATATTATACACCAACCTCTTTTCCGGATATTACCAACCCGGCATATCATAACTTTAACCAATCTAGTGTGCCGGATTGGTCTTATCCGAATCAATATAACCCATACCCCTAATCTTATAACCATAATTTCTAGAATAATTTCAACTCTTCACAGAGTCAGTGGGGATTCATCTCCCCCGAGTCCAATTTTCAACCAACTTGTCCTCCTTATCCACCTTGTCCATAATATTTTCAAGATTCATACTCAGTTCCACCAGTCCAAAATAGAAAACCATCAATTTTGGAAATGAGTATGCGTGAGTCCAAACAACAATCACAAAATCTGATGGACTCACAATTTTATCACCAATTCCAAAACAACACTTCATCTTTTCAAGACCAATCGCAACAAAATGATGAACCTATCAACTATGAAAAGATGCTTGAAGCCATGACAGGTTCAAAATACTCGTAATCATGACATAGATATGATGGTGCAAACTCTACGTTCTCACCGTTTGGCCAGTTCTGATGTCGCTAACCATTCTGTTAGAGCCGAAGAGTCATGTTGTTTTGGAAAACAAGGTTCCATTTCAGAACAATCATTTTAACTTGCCCAAACTCTAAATTTTGAAAATGACATTGACAGTTTGGCAAGTTATCTCTTTCCTGAAATTGAACTTGAGAATGAATATGATCATGAACCTCAACTTAGTGATTCAATTCTAATTCCTGATTCAATTATAACTCTGATGTCTTCACCTGATTTTCAATCTTTTCCCGAGTCAACATTGGATCCTGTGCCAATTCATAATGAAATTGAATCGCCCATCTTTGATGATCATTTTATTGAACTTGACAATTTCATACTTTTGAAAGTCCCATTGACAAATTGGCAAGTTCTCATTTTTATGAAATTGAACTCAATGAGAAATGTGACTTAGATTCTCAAATTTGTGATCCAGTTCAAATTCCCAAATCAATATTGACTCTTGTTTTGTTACCCGATTTAAGTAATATTTTAGAGTCAGTTTTGATTCCCACACCTGTCATTCTTGAACTTGAATTACCAATATTAAGTCACATTCTATTGTGGGAAAATGAATGTGGACTTGAGTTTCAACTTCTTGATTTGGACCCACTTCCCGAACCAATCTCGACTCCTGAACCTTTACTTGACTTAAATCACTTTCCTGAGTCGGTATTAGTTCCCGTACTTCCTAAGTCCAAGTCAATCATTCTATCTTTTCACACTCCATTTTGGGACAAGGCGGTTGATAAAATTGACTCTGAAATTAATTATGGAATTTGAAAATTAGATGGGGTAAAATATTTAATAAAAATCATTCATGTATATATCGTTTTAGTGGGTTATATTAGAGAAATTTCTAGTGGGTTCCTCCGAACTCGACGAAAAGTTGATTGGGCCGCATTTCGTGGACCAATCAGACCACCACCGGAACCACCACCTTAAGGTAATATTTTCCTTCCCTTTCTTCTTTTTCATGCATCTATGCATTAATTCATACATTGAGGACAATGCATGAGATAGGTGTGGGGGAGGGTCTAACATAACTTAGTTTTTTCTTCTTTTTATAAAAAAAGAAAATAAAAAAATTATTAACATTTTCTTTACTTTTAAAAACTTTTTGAAAATAGAAACAATATTTTGACATATTTTTTTTAAGAAATTAAGTCAATTTTAAGGAATAGGAGAATCATAATTAGGATTTCTTATACTTGGTCAAAATAAGATTATTTGTTTGATTTCTAAGGATAGGAAGAAAGTTTGTGAAAGTAATTTAGTCTTGATCTTTACCTTGAAAAAATATGCACACCTTATACACTTACACACTTAGGGTTCAAAAACAAAGATTCTTATGCCTTATAAAAAAAGAAAAAAATATATCTATGAAAGATGAACAAATCTAATTATTGATTAGCTAGATACTTTGGCCTAAGTAAGTCTTGGTATTTATGCGAAAGATGATTAGATAAGTTTGAGAAAATATATATATATAAATCCTCTGATTAAGCTGAGTATTTGTGCCTAATAAAGCATAAGTATTTACGCTTAAAAGCGGTTTATATAATAAAATCCTTAGTTTTGTGGCCTTATTTGCTCGAGTCCTTAAGTCCTTGGGGTGTTTTCTCACCCGGTGCCCTAAGACCGTTTGGTTTGGGAGTCACCGATTAAAGCCTCGTTACATGGGCAGATTAGAAAGCCTAATAGAACTAAGAAATAATACCACCAAAATATATATATATATATAAATAAATAAGGCATAAGAGTTAGAGTTAAAGAACCCTTAGTCAAAATTTTCACAGTCACAAGGTGCATATGACTTAAGGTAAAATAATAGACTAGATGAGAAGTACAATTTGACTCCTTATTTTGATTGATAACAAATTTTTGAATAGAGACTAAGTTTAGGAATGAAAAATTTAGTTTCCCTATAACATAGATTACTTAAAACTTACAATAATATTTCAAATATTTTTCTCTTTCAAAATGAGTTTTCAAAATACAAACATTTTTCTCTTTATTTATGGATTTTGTGGGTGCAGTCCACTAAAAACCCTCACGAGACAAAACTCATCCTCTAGAGGTAACCTAGAGGTTTAACGACTTGTTGCACAGGCTCAGTGCAATCGCGTGACCTGCGAAAGTGGTCTAATAATTTTTTGTTTAGTTATTTTGCTCGAGGACGAGCAAAAGATAGGTGTGGGGGTGTTGATCGTACATATATTTTGTATTCTTTTCATTACACTCCTACATTTATCGTGTAATAAATCTGCTAATTTACTTGTCTTAAATATCTATTTTGCAGAAGATGATAATGAAGAGAAAGAGGATTAAACCAAATAAATACCAGTTAAAATCAGATTTAACTGGATCTATTTGGTTAGCTGAGGATGATCCCAGATCTAGTTAGAACAAATCAAGGATTGAGGCAAATGTTCAGCTGAAGATCAGAGCAAATCAGAAAGATAACACCAAATGGAAACCGATAAAATTTAGATTTCTATAAATTCATTTTGGTTAGCTAAAGATCAACCGAGGATAATATCAAATACAGAGAGATAAATGGATAGAGAGAAGATCAACGGATGAGATGAAGTAAATTTGACTCAGATTCTGACTGGATACATTTTAGTATTTGAATCATAACTTTCGCTACCGTATCTCAAATCTGATGATTCAAGATGATCCAGAAAGAAGACTTACAGGTCTACAACTCTTATGTTGACCACTATTTCTAATTTTGTCATTTGGTAAGTGATATTCAGCAATCAACACGCCAACAAACTGCAGATCAGAACTGAATATCCACATCAAATCAAGTTTGGAGATAAGGGAAGGATTCAAATTTAGAAATAGCCAGCTTTCCCTATCTTCATACTCCTCTAACCTCTGCATTTCTTCTATAAATACCTGCAATCTCAAAGGCAAAGAAAACGACCAAACAGAGAGTAGAACTTAGGCTAATTTATAGTTTGTAACTTAGGTTTTTATTTTCTTTCATGTAATTTTCATTTTCTTTATGTAACCGAGAGGAGATGATACTTTCATGGAGAAATGAGAGCAAGCTTGTACTGCAGGTGACACCGGTGTAAGTGATCTCTTCTTCCATTGTTATTTGAATTGAATCAAAGTTACTTTTTCTTCTTTACTCTTGTTTTCGTTTACTCTCCTCTAATGTGTTGCAATCCAAGTGAATCTGTTAGCCTCGAGACTGCTTCGCCATTGCAAGTGTCCTTGATGGCCTATGGTGATGAACAATCATTCTTTTGCAAGTATACCTTGCCCTTTTATTCTTAGTGTAGATCGGGAATGGGGAAGATCCTACACGCCATGCTTGATTGCCTTCAAAGACAAGGTAAGTCGTAGCTACAAATCCAAGGTATATGAGTACAAAAGGGGTAAGTAATTTTAGTTTCTTTCTTTTCTTTTTATTCTTTAGTTTAGAACATCACAATCGACCACTTCTTTTATCATTCCTTTTCTATTTCTTTAGACATATCATTTCTAGTTTTCCATCTTCTTAATCTACCATCTTCTTCCTAACTCACTTTAACCTAATTTTTCATTTTCCTTTTAAAGAACTAAAGAAGAACTTTAATCATATTTTGTAGCCTAAAAGAGAACTTGCTAAACAAAGCTTCCATCGCTAGTCCCTCCTTGTGGATCACGACCCGCATAGCCACTTGCTATTGCGGTAGAATTGAGTAACTTGCACATCTCTATTCTAAATCTAAAATTCTGTATTCTTGTGTGCAGGTTCTTACTCAATCATGTACATAAGCTTGCATTGAGATTCTATAACAACAAACCACACTGAGCAGAGAATCATAAACAAAAACCTCATAGTTTGAGTGTTATGTTCAATTTAATGTTTCTTTTCTTAGGATAGTCCCTACCTAGCCTCCCCCTAGAATTCAAATTGTGATCCCATGTCAAGTTTGAACCTGTAAGAAATATACAGATTGGAATGATGCTTCAATGATCACATATCACATAAGTGCCACATGGAGAGGAAGAGGCAAAAGTAATACTCTAAATACCTGACATACCATTGCACAAAAGGGAACTAATAGTTCCACTGTTAATATACTCAAAGCTCTCACCAATAAAGATTTCTTTATAGAGATAGCTTCTGTTGCTAGTAATACCCAGACAACATCATAATCTAAGAAAGTAGTTAGAAATACCCAAGCTACTACTTCTTCACAAAAAACTTTTAGTGAAGTTACTCAAGAGCTTTTCATTTTTACAAAAGATATTTTATACTTTATTATCTACATTGAAAAAGAAGATATACCTGCAAAATAAGATAGAAAAACTTAGACAGAATTATTTAGATAACACTTTCTAATCCGAATCTGGTAAATAAATTAAGACGGTGGATGCAATCAATACTTTGTCAAACTTCAGACAAAAGATATTTCGGACTTTAAGTGCAACCCTCTATAGCACAAGATAATAAGACGGTCCTAGCTGCCAGATCAGCTAGCAATAATACATCAACCATCCTTTATAAAGGAAAAAGCAGATGCTCAATGGTGACAGTGACCGCAAGCTGCAACTTCTGTAATGATCACTCACTATCGCAAAAGTGGCGGTAACTGTCACCATTAACCATATGCTTTTTCCTTTATCAAAGGTGGTTGTTGCATTATTGTGTGCTATAGATGGCTACAATCATCCACTGGTAGGTGATCAATTACTGATCAATTTCCTTGCCTTTGCTTGTTACATCTGTAGTCCTAAGATTTTCTGTCATGAGATTATTTCCACCCGTCACTGCTTCCCAAAGAACAGTATAATCCATGTCCTCATTTGGGTCTTGAACATCTTTCATAGAAGCATGAGATACTGTAGACATGGTACCTGAAGAATCAAACTGCTTCTTTATATGCTCCAAATATTTTTGCATTATTTCCTCAATAGAAGCCTGAGGATACTTTCTCTGAAGCATTTTCTTTATCTTAGTCAATGAATTTTCTGACTGAATCTCCTGTGTCAAGGAACATCAACTATTTTTTGTTCCTTTGGATAATTACTACACTATTAGCAGCCTTTTCCTCTACCTTGATACCATTTCACCATGATATGGTAACATCGCTTTAGGCAGGGAAGATGTAGGTCATCATATGCCGCTTCTATGCTCCATCTCCAAATCTATAGAAGTTTTGTTTCACAGAAGAAATATAGAGCAAAGCCATTCAAAAAGATCATTATCATTCATATTATAACGCCCCAATCCCGCGGGTACGGGGACGCTATGGCGACATATATACGCAGAGCGAAAATACCCTCACGTATATACGCTAAACCTCAGTATAGGAAATAACCTCCATATACACAAGAGTTCCAGCATGAAATAAGTACAGAAATACCTCTAGAGAAAGAGGTTAGTGATCATGATAAATCTGGAAAACATGGATAGATAAGAAAATGAAAATAAATAATAAAGCTACCGATGAATAAGAAAGGTGGCAGTCTCGAGATCATATCTCGGAAAATCTCAGGTGCTCGAGTCTCCAACCTGGACACGCAAACTCAGGGTCGTCAGAAATCGACCTAGTGAGTGATAAAATGAAGGAAGCGGTAATATATATAATACTAACATTAGCACGATAATAATATATAATAAATGTCTAATTCCTAATGATACACTATAATAAGAGTAACAATCGGAAGAAATATACAAGTGTCATATTTTAATATCATCAATGCCTAGCATGTTATAACAGTGTCATTACCACAATAGTATCCAATTTTATATTATTCCTATCAGTTTATATGCCCGGGCTGTACTACCAAGGTAATAGGTAAGTCACTTTGTGAATTATGTTAGTACAGTTAATAAAGATACCGTATATATCTAATTCTCAATATATGTGTGATATGATACAGTATTAAATGTTCCTAATTGCATTAGTGTGCATCAGTAACATATAGCAAATTTAGTTACTTTACATTTCTTGTTTAATCTAATAAAGACAGTAACATAGTGGTGGCGTGATAGAAATGAACATGCGGATATGAAGTATACAGAATAATCATACTACAGTGATGTGTGATTATGCGGAAACAGTGTCTACCAAGTATACATGAAATAGAATACATGGAATGCTACAATAATAGTGTGTTGTCACATGAAGTGTAACAAAATATACCGATGGTGTGATCAAAGATAGAATATCAGAAATGATAACAAATACAACAGAACATTTACATGTATCAGGCAAGTAATATTATTTATACAATAATAACAATCAGTACCATCTGGTATTTTAATCAATTTCTTCTAGTGTCTCATATCATTAGCAGTTCATACTAGAGCCTTATACAATAATAACAATCAGTACCACCTGGTATTTTAATCAATTTCTTCCAGTGTCTCATATCACTAGCAGTTCATACTAGAGCCTGCGCTCTAGTCGAACCCATCCGGACATAGCATACGGGTACCATTATCCAGACGAGAGAGTAACCAAATAACAAGCGTTCCCGACGTCACTATTGTGTATACCGTTTTAATTTTGTTACTTAGAAACTGATGGTTAAGGAACTCTTATCAGGTGGGTGTATCCCGTGCATACCCAGGATTACGGTCTTAAACAGACTCCTGGCTGCTGAGACCAGGGCCAGTCCGCTAAGACTGTAATAAGTAACGGAAAACGGGAGCTCAATGAGCTAATAACATAATGGGAAACGGGAGCTCATGAGCTATAACAGACGGTAGCCAGCACTACCCGTCCCCTGTAGTGGGATAAACAATGGATCCAGATATGCACCCGACAAGATCTAGTCAACCGTCAAGTCTCCCCAATTCCCAAGTTATATTTATTATATTTAAAGTATATCAAGAATATATACAGTGAATGGTAGGTATAACACGATCACAGAACATGAGCTATGATATCATTAGGGAAACAAGAAACAAGAGATGTGGGACTTAGTTTCACACATCGTATATCAATAGCTAACATGTCCAGTAACATGAGTATCATATCAAGATCAGGATTACAGAAAACAGGCATGCACTGTATTAGATACCCATGTCACAGGAATACATGAATATTCATGTAATAGTAAATCAGGTAATAGGAAAAATGATTCAGGCAACAAGAAGACAGGAACAATGAAAGCATGTATACGTGTGAATCCATGTAACAGGTATAGTGATCCATGCAACGAGAATACAGAAACAATACATATATATATATATATATATATATATATATATCATTGAATCTATGTAACAGAGATATGAAATAATTGTGTATAGAGTATCCGTGTAACGGTATCTAGTGTAACAGCGTATCCGTGCATTAGTGGTGCAGGAACATGGAATAATAATATCTAGTGTAACAATATCAGTGTAACAGTGATAATGGTACATGGAATGATAGTGTCCAGTGTAACATGTATTTATATGAAATACAGTATTCAGTGTATTAGAATATCCGTGTAACAATAACACAGATACATGTAAATAACTGTGTCCACAATCATGACAACACATGCTCGTACAATGTCAAGTATATCAGTAGTTTGGTAACAGTGAGTGTGTCCGAGTGATATGTGTAACATGAAACATGTGTCTGAATATATAGATATCAGTAGTTATTGTAACAATTTCATTAATAAAGAAATTATCTACAAGTTTATCTTTTCAAACTCTTCACAACCTTTTTAATAATTATTCTTATGATAATCTAATAATCACTAAAGTAATGGCTTTATTAATAATTCAATAATCACTTAATCACAATTAAATATTATTGTATTAAATATGTTTAGAAAGTAATCACATATATTTTACTTATCGTTGTTTACTATTTACAGGATTTATAAATCAATAATTCTAATTTTACCGTTACTCCGATTATGTTTAAAGAACAATCATGTATATTCTAATTACAATGATTTATCGATAATTACATTTTATTAAATAATATTTATAATGATTTACCGAGAATTAAGTTTATTAAATAAAGCAATCAATCTATTTCATTAAACACGATAAAAATATAATTTATAAACGAAAAACACTCACAAAATGTTCATGGGAAGGTAGTTCTCTTTCCTACGATCGCAACGGCTTCAAAAGCGTCCAAATCGGACTCTGGATGTTCCAGATATCACTCGTAAGCTAAAATCATTAAAAATGAGTTAAATACCTAGCATGTTATAATAGTGACATTACCACAATAGTATCCAATTTTATATTATTCCTATCAGTTTATATGTCCGGACTGTGCTACCAAGGTAATAAGTCACTTTGTTAATTATGTTACTACAGTCAATAGAGATACTATATATATTTAATTCTCAATATATGTGTGATATGATACAGTATTAAATGTTCCTAATTGCATCAGTGTGCATCAGTAACATTGGCAAATTTAGTTACTTTACATTTTTTGTTTGATCTAATAAAGACAGTAACATAGTGGTGACGTGATGGATATGAACATGCAGATATGAAGTATGCAGAATAATCATACTACAGTGATGTGTGATTATGTGAAAATAGTGTCTACCAATAGAATATTAGTAGGTATACATGAAATAGAATATATTGAATGCTATAATAATAGTGTGTTGTCATATGAAGTGTAACAAAATATACCGGTGGTGTGATCAAAGATAGAATATCTGAACTGATAACAAATACAATAGAACATTTACATGTATCAGGCAAGTCATGTTATTTACAATAATAACAATCAGTACTACATGGTATTTTAATCAATCTCTTTCAGTATCTCATACCACTGGCAGTTCATACTGGAGCTCGCACTCCAGTCGAACCCATCCAAACATGGCATACGGGTACCATTATCCAGACGAGAGAGAGTGACCAAATAACAAGCGTTCCTGACGTCACTATTGTGTATACTGTTTTAATTATGTTACTTAGAAACCCAATGATTAAGGAGCTCTTATCAGGTGGGTGTATCCCGTGCATACCCGGGATCACGCCCTTAAACAGACCCCTGGCTGCTGAAACCAGGGCCAGCCCGCTAAGGCTGTAACAAGTAACGAGAAACGGGAGCTCAATGAGCTAATAACATAATGGGAAACGGGAGCTCATGAGCTATAACAGAAGGTAGCCAGCACTACCGACAAACAATGGATCCAGACATGCACCCGACAAGATCTAGTCAATCGTCAAGTCTCCCCCATTCCCAAGTTATATTTATTATATTTAAAGTATATTAGGTGTAACACGATCACAGGACATGAGCTATGATATCATTAAACAGGATAACGAGAAATAGGAAACAAGAGATGTGGGACTTAGTTTCACACATCGTATATCAATAGCTAACATGTCCAGTAACAAGAGTATCATATCAAGATCAGGATTATAGGAAACAGGCATGAACTATATTAGATACCCATATCACAGGAATACAGGAATATTCATGTAATAATAAATCATGTAACAGGAACAATGATCCAGGCAACAAGAAGACAGGAAGAACCAAAACATGTATACGTGTGAATCCATGTAACAGGTGTAATGATCCATGCAACGAGAATACAGAAACAATAAACATATATATCGTTGAATCTGTGTAACAGATATATGAAATAATTGTGTATAGAGTATCCGTGTAACAGTATCTAGTGTAACAGCGTATCCGTGTATTAGTGGTACAGGAACATGGAATAATAATGTCTAGTGTAACAATATCAGTTAAGAGTGATAATGGTACATGGAATGACAGTGTTGTGGAACATGTATTTATATGAAATACAGTGTTCAGTGTATTAGAATGTCCGTGTAACAATAACACAGATACATATAATAACGGTGTCCACAATCATGACAACACATGCTCGTACAATGTCAAGTATATCAGTGGTTTGGTAACAGTGAGTGTGTCCGAGTGATATGTGTAACATGAAACATGTGTCTGAATATATAGATATCAGTAGTTGTTGTAACGATTTCATTAATAAAGAAATTATCTACAAGTTTATCTTTTCAAACTCTTCACAACTTTTTTAATAATTATTAATTTATGATAATCTAATAATCACTAAACTAATGGCTTTATCAATAATCCAATAATTACTTAATCACAATTAAATATTATTGTATTAAATATGTTTAGAAAGTAATCACATATATTTACTTATCGTTGTTTACTATTTACAGGATTTATAAATCAATAATTCCAATTTTATCGTTACTCCGATTATGTTTAAAGAACAATCATGTATATTCTAATTACAATGATTCATCAATAATTACATTTTATTAAATAATATTTATAATGATTTACCGAGAATCAAGTTTATTAAATAAAGCAAACAATCCATTTCATTAAACACGATAAAAATATAATTATAAATGAAAAATACTCACAAAATATCCATGGGAAGGTAGCTCTCTTTTTCACGATTGCAACGGCTCCAGAAGCATCCAAATCGGACTCCAGATGCTCCAGATATCACTCGTACGCTAAAATCATTAAAATGAGTTAAATATGCAATTTAAATAATCTTTAATGAAATAAACTTATTTAAAAGGGGTTGTGTAAAACTTACTTGGCTGCTTATTGGGTCAGGTTCCGATCCACAACCCATACCCATTAATATATGTGATGGGTTGTTAGCGTATTGGGTTTATATCCAAAACCCAACCCAATAAGGTTATTAGGTAAATGGGTTAGTGAATTTATGGGTTAAAGAGGTTTGGATTCAGGTTTGAGTTCTCAACCCGTTATGTGTTGTGAACCCATAACAACAAAGGCAGCAGCAATAGAGACTCTGCTGCTGCGCGTACTGTGGCCGGCCAGCTCAGCTGGCTGGCAGCGAACGAGACCCGCCATCGGTGGTCACACAAAGAGAGAGAGAGAAGAATTGGAAGAAGAAGGAGAAGGAGAAGGATTGGGGGCGGCGGCCGGCTGGGGGCGCAGCCAGCGCCGGCTCGGGGCGCCGGCGACCGAGCCTGGCCGCGGGCGGTAGATCAGGTCCCCCACCGGGCTTGAACAGAGAGAGGGAAAGAGAGAGACCGTGAGGAAGGAAAGAGGATTAGCGGAGAGAGAAAGAAAGAGAGAGAGTTTGTTAGAGGTGGATTAGAGAGAGAGAGAGCGGGAGAGGGTTTATAAAGGAAGAAGGGGGAAAACGGTGGGTTAAGGCGGTGGGAAGACTTGGGGAAGAAGAAAGAAAAGAAATTAGAAAAAGGGAATTGAATAGTATTTAATTAATATTATTTTAATCGATCAAAATTTGACTACCTCTGAACAGTTCCAAAAATTCTATAAAATAATAAATATTATGTTGAGAAGTAATGTGAAATCAGATTTAAGAAATTCTATCTCGTTTGCCAGTTAAAAATTCTGGAGTGTTTCGCCGACACCGGTTTGGTCCGATTTTAGATAAATTCAGGAAAATACCCAAAAATGCCCTAACGTAGATAATATGATTTAAAACATAATGTGAAAACAGATTCCCAAAATTCTACTATGTTTGTGAAATAAAAATATTAGAGCCGATTATTGGTATCGGTTGACACCGACTTTGGAGATTTTCCAACTAATTCAGAAAAATTCTAGAAAATTCTGAAAAATCTAAAATATTAGAAAATAATATTTAAAACTGAAATCGGCTCACTCTGACTATCAGGAAGATTAAATCAACTTTGTACACCGTATCGAGTACTGATACTACGATACGTACATCAAGGAGCCGGGGGTTACACATTTTATGAATTGTTGGGTGTGTATCTACCCAATTGTTATATAACTTTAAGATGAGTTCTGGCAATATTTCTAGATTGGCAGTGTATTTATGCCGCTACTTATAAAACCAGGTATGTATGCATTTATAAGGGCAACATGACATACTTTAAAAAATCATGTGTTTCAACTTTAGATTATTACATAGAAAAGTATTATAAAAAGTTGCTACATATTCCCATAAATTGAAACTATAGGTTTCCTTTCCAGGCTTTATTAAAGAAATTACTCTATTAGTGCTAAGACCACAGTCTCTTGGAGATAAGATAAATTTAATAATGCACTTGCTAAAAGTAAGTGGCTGATTAAAATTAGAGTTGGGATAGAAATGCTCATAGTCAAATCTTTTTAACAACGTATTGATGGCATTCATTGTCTTGGTTTATTTATTGGAGTTGGATAGAAAGTGTTATCTAAATATTTATGTCCAAGTTTTTCCACCTAGTTTATTGCAGGTATATCTTTCTTTTCAATATAGATAATAAAGTCTAAAATATCTTTTGTAAAAATGAAAGATTCTTCCTGAGAAACTCCACTAAAATTCTTTTGTGAAGAAATAGTAGTAGCTAGGTATTTTCAACTACTTTCCTAGATGATGATACTGCCTGGGTATTATCGGCAACTGAAGCTATCTTCATAAAAAAAGTCTTCATTGGCGAGAGCTTTGAATGTATTAACAGTGAAACTATTAGTTTTCTTTTTAGCAATTGTGCGCCCGGGGATTCAGTTCGCTGCATGGGTACCCTGTAAAAATTCACAAGTTAAAAAGTCAGTAAAGAATTGAAATTACTATGAATATATTCAATGGTAAAATCATATACTGATAATTCAGCTTGCTATCTTGCAAAGATTTGTTTGGATGCGAGATTTTTAACATCCTTTTCAATAATACTTTTGGCAAAACTACAATCAATATGTAATACAAACTTTTGATTTAATAAATCATCGTGAAATTTATGAAGACACTTAATAATTGAAAGTATCTCCTCTTTAATTGTAGAATAATTATATAGGGTAGGATTCCACTTTTCAGAATTAAAATGTACCAGAACTTTTTTATTAATTTCTGGATTAATTTGCTTTAAAATTCCTCCATATCGAATATTTGAAACATCAGTTTCAACAGTTGTTTTCCAATTGGGATTTACCAAATGTATGCTTGGCAGTTGTACAACATTTGCCTTAATTTTCCTGACAGAATAGTATGGTTGTCAGTCCATAGAGAAGGATTCTTTCTCAGTCTAGAATAAAGAATGTTGGTGTTTTGAGTTAGATTTTGATAATAATTTGCCACATAATTAAAAGGACCTAAAAATCTTCGTAGCTATTTTATGTCAATAATAACATCAGAAAACTTGAAAGCAAAGTTAATGCTTCTATCTATAGGAACTATTGTTCCTTGGTGTAATGTTGTGTCCAAGAAACCTAATTTCAGTTTGGAGTAATCTCATATTGGGTTCAGATATGACTAACCCATTTCATATGACTATATGTCAAAGTCTCAAGATGCTTGAGATACTGAACAATAGAGTTAAAAAAAAGACTAAAATGTCATTTATGTATGACATGACAAATTCCGTATGAAGAGTAAAAATATCATTCATGATATTTTAAAATACAGATGGAACATTCTTTAATCTAAATGGCATAACATTTCATTCAAAATGCCCAAATGGATCATTTAATGTTGTTTTGTACCGATCCTTATCATATCTAATTCATTTTAGCACCTTATTAAGGGGTTTGTAGTTAATAACAAGACGAGGAACTCCTCTTTCTCGTTTTGTTGTATTATTTACATAAAATGCACTACAACTCCAAGTAGAGTATGACTTTCTTATTAATTTTTTGTCTAACAAGGAGGTTATTTCTTTTCTACACAAGTTCAAGTATTCTTAATTCATTTGACATGGTCTCGCTCTTGTTGGGATGCCTTTTTCTTTAAAATCCTCTTTATATGAAAGAGTAACAATATGTTGATTTCTGACCCAGAAAGCATTGGGTACAGATCCACATAATGTTGTTATAAATTTATTTTCTACTTGAATTATTAATTCTTTTGCACATAATTTTTGTAATTTCCCACTTATTTGAGCATAAGAAATTTCTTCCTTAAGAAAGCTTATTTGTTTTTCTTCAAGGAGAATATCTTTTACCTCAATTATTTTTTTTGTTTCAGGATTGGTTATAAACTCAAACATTGTAGATTTGCCTTTATAAGTAGCACTAATTTATTTGGTATCTATAGTACCAATATTATGCAAGAAAGGTGTTCCAAGTATAACATGTTGGGATAACTTTTGACTAGTATAATGGTGTTGGCATGCATATATCGTTATGACAAATATGAATCATGTAATTTATAATTTACCTCCAACTTGCTGCCACGAGCACCATTAAGGGTCTGTGGTCTTTTGAACAATTCCTTCCCTGATACAATTTAGATCAGCACCACTATCAACTAGTGCTATTATATCTCGAATAATTGTTTGTTTACCTATTACCAAAGTAATGGTTATAAACCATTTTTGCGAAGTGACTTGTTATAAATTTGTAACAATTCATTGGATTGAGATGAATTAGAAGTTTGTCCAACTTCAAAATTCTTATTATTTTCTTCGCCTTCATCATCAAGTCAAGACAATATATATTATTCTCTTTTTTGAGAAGCTTAACTTTTTCTTTAACATTATTAACCTTCGTATTTAATTCTTATAAAGATAATGTTATCTGTTTTTCTTTTCTTCTATTTAAGAATTCAGACATTTTATAGACATCGTCAATTTTGGAGCTTTAATTTTCTGTTCTTTATTATTTTTGAAATAGATCTTCAAAAGTTGTTCTTTAAATTTAGATGACATATTTTCTTCTGCCATTATTTTCAAGATTATTTCTTAATTTGATGTTATAACATTTACTGATAATCCATTCATCTCGACTATTACTTTCTAATAATCTAAGCTATTTTTGTATAATTATTAACTAGACAATGACAAGAAGTCTCATCTGAGGAAGACGCAAAAATTTGGCTCTGATACCAAACTGATGTAGAAGGAGAATAAGAGAGAAAGAAGTGAGAAAGAAAAATAAGGTTTTGAGGAGATAAAGATGAGTTTGAGCTTCATGTAAATCACCTAGAGGGGGGTGAATAGGTGACTAGCTAATCAAATGCAAAACTAATGTAGAATTAAAACTAATTATGCAAACTAATACTATTATGCTAAGCACACCAAGTATAACCAAAGAGTGTAGCCAAATTTCCTGTGAAGGATTCTGGACTATCTCCTTAAGATTCCTCTAGATTAAGAGTTGAGGTGTCACTATGGCTCTATTGATTGAATACAAGCGTGAGCAAACAATCCCAAGCATATATCAATTTAGCACAAGATATATCAAACATATAAAGAGAAAAATAATATAAGTATGAAAGATATATAAACACAAGTGTGAGAGAGATATGAGCAATCGCAAACACGGGAGAATTATTTCGAGGTTCGAGCACACTTGCTCTACGTCCCCGCCTTCAACACTGTTAAGGCACTAAAATCGATCCCGCAAGATCACTCGGTGCCGCAACACCTACAACGAGCTCTCTCAAGAACTCTTGGACCCGCAAGTCCCTCACTTGTTCCCACAAGAACAACACACGCAAGCACACTAGCTTGCCGAGCCGAGGCCGCATCTCTACAATGAGCTCCCTCAAGAACTCTACACAATGCGAACCCACAAGTTCGCCTCCTCAAATGCAATGATGAAACCTTGGTAATCTCTACACTTTGATCACCAAAAATACTCTCACAACAAAGCTCCTATAGGATAGGTATGGCAATTGAAAAGTTCAAGCTTGTGTGAGAAAATAAGGTAGATAAGTGGTGAAAAACTCAAGAAATCTCTTTTGAAAACACTCTTAAAAATTTTCCTTTTGATATGAAAGTTTTAGCCCAAAACAAGTGGATAAAAACCCTAAGAGAGGAAAAACTGGCTCTAAAACTTCTCCAAAATCTTGTTTAAAACTAGCCAAAATAGCCCCCTTTTATAGAGCCACAAAAACTAGCTGTTGGGGCAAATCCCCATGCCAGATGACCTGTCGGTCGACCGGCCCAACGGTCATATTTATGACCATTGGTTACCGATCGACCGCCCAGTCGACCGCACCCATGTTTTGACCTGTCGGTCGACCGGTCGATCGACCGAGGCAAGAACTAGAGAGCAAAGCTCTCTGGTCGGTCGATCTCTCGGTCGACCGGGGCAAGATCCAAAGAGTAAACTCTCTGGATCTGTCGACCGTCAGGTCGACCGACCCTCAAGCCAGGGCATGTGCACGTTTCTGTGCACATCGGTCGACCGCTCGGTCGACCGACTTCTGGCTCGGTCGACCGCCAAAAAGCCAGGTCAAGGATAATTAGGGATTTAAACTTGGTCTTTTAACATCCTATAAAATCTCATAATCACATAAAATCCACAAAAATCAGTTATTGAAATACTTTGAAGTACAAATATGTGTGATAAAAAATCAACACATATTCCAAACTTTTTGAACCATTTTTGTGATATAGAAATTTAGCCCTATACAAAAACCGGTATTTTTCAAAATCAAACTTTTAAATAAAAAACCGATTTTTTCAAAACTTGTCCAAATACAAAAATAAGATATTAAATCACTTTTGAAGCATAGTGTGTATAGATATGATCCAATACACATATAAGATGAAATATCTATGTTTTTGACAATAAGCTCTAAACAAAATTTTGATAAATATAAAACTCAAAACACGTGATATAGAAACATCAAATAAGTTTTTCTAAATATTTGAACCAACAATGTGTATTGATAAAATCCAACATATATAAAACATGCAAAATTGTTTTGATGAACTCTATTCATGAAAGATGAAGATATCTTATTTGAAACTCAAAATCAAAACTGTATTTTCTAAAATCAAAACTATTCTTATGAAAATACTATATAAATTTTGTGTCTGTATATGAGCTTGAGCAATTCACAACTAATATATCCTTTATATTTTATCTAAAAATAAAATCTTAACACTTACAAACTAAGACTCAAGTCTTGAAAATCTTCTTCTTCTTGACTTGGTCCAAATCTTCATCCAAAGAGCTACTCCTCTTGAGCACTTGATGTGATCTTGAAGCGCGAGCTCTTGAATCAACACATGCTAGTTTCAAAACTTGACTTCGAATCTTTCATTGAAGCTAAACACCGACTAAGATCTTGATTAAATATCTGAAACTAAATAGACACAAGATCATTAGTACTATAACTACATGAGTTAATCATCATCAAAACTAGAGTGATGGGCCTTTGGGCCAACACTTCAGCACCCGGGAGATCGTTCTCCCACTCTGCACATCACCACGCATGATATTCAAGTTGAAAAGCAAATCAACATGCCTCAAGAAGAAAGGGTTTTTAATTCAATTCATCACAGTATGCTTAAATAACTACAATTCCCGGCCTTATATAGGCTCCTACAAATAAGACCTCCCCATAACTGATGTGGAACTAGAAAACTAAAAAAGACTATTAAATAATAACTAAAGTAATCCTCATCACAGTTATTTCTGGATTTGGCCTTATAGGCACTTGATCTGTTTGTTTGACAACAGATTTTCCTCCAACTAATTGAAAGATTGGGATTACCTGTTCTACCTATTTACAAGTTTTTCTACAATGGCTTCAACTCGTGTAAGTTGTAGGCCCACTACTTGTAAATAAATATTAGAATAATTATTTTGCTTAAAAAGCTAAGCTCTTTAAGTATTTTGTCATCAGTTGATTTCTCATCTGATGGCTTTAAATTTATTTCCCCACTACTTGTACCTCATTTTCTCTTATATGAGTTGATTTTCATATCAATCTTCTAGATACTGATATCTTTGCAGAGTTACCAGTATTGGTCAATATTATTGACCTTGAAGGGTTGAAGGTAACTTCAATTTCTTCATCAACCATTTGCACAATCGGATCAATTTCTTAATTAATAATTGGTTGAGGTTTAATAGGTTAGGTATTACCTAAATTTCTGGAAAAAATTAACTTCATCTCACTTTATCTGCCTATTAACAACTACATGAGATAATAACAAATTTATTTCAACCAAGACAATTTTACCTGGACAGAATGGTATTTGGCATTGGGAGCTAATGTGCTCAAGACTTTATAATGGATTCTATAGATCATTGTTATGATTTCAGATTTAGGTAAAAAAATCATACCCATGTGTATTTATATTAAACTAGTTGCTTCAAGCAAATTAGGGTCGGTTAATGACATACTTAAATCTAGGTAAATATTAAAATAAACTGGCCAATGCCGTATTCATAATATCCATTAATGACTATAACCAATTTAAACATCAAGCATACTAAGATAAAATAATAAGGATGCATTCAAACCATGAAGGGTTAGCGGCTATACAGTTTGGAATGATAGTTCAATGATCATATCATGTAAGTGCCACATGCATGTATGCATATCTTTGCTATCACTTGGAAGTTCTCCAGATACATTAAATAGGTGCAAAAACAAAATTGCACGGTACTCTCGAGAAGAAGGGAAAAGGCAGATGTGATCCATTGATGGAGGTTAACATGAGCATGAACCGTGGAGAGAATAGAAAGTGAGAAGATATAAAAAGCATGGTGGCAACAAGTTCATAAATCTACCACAATAATGTTCCTCCCACATTATCAATAGCAACAATGAAGTGTCCTGGTGAACAAAGCTAGGGATAAGGTCATTGCACTCATGGAGGCAGCAGTAGGAAATCATACAAATATCATTGGATGAATGGTTGAGCATGGAGTGTGATAATTCATTGCCAGGTCGAGCCAGAGGGTTTGCTCTAATAAAGGAATCATTTTGAGTTTGAGTTTTTTGATATATAAAAATATGAGTTGTTATATGAAAAGATTCCTCGTAGCTCAACAGATTAAATCAAATCAATAAAGTAAGGAAAGTAGAAATCAAATCATTTAGTCTTTTATTAAGTAAGATTCCTCGAAGCTCAACAAATTATGATGCTGAGACAAGATTAGGAGCATTGTCCCTGGTGTGCCGCTAGCAAACCACAAGCTGACATCAGTTGCGAGTCTAATTATCATTTTACATTGGGAGATAGATTCTTGGAGAGATGAATTGAAATGAAGTGAAGCAAGATGGGAGTAAAGTAGAAGGAAAAGGGACAAAAGCTTAAACAATATTTGTGCAGAGATGAATTTGATTGACTGACTCTCGTATGAGATGAGTGACTGTGATGCTAGTAGTACTACAGCTCACCTTGGGGAAGGATGGGGCGGCGAATGCCTTTCCCACGGGCGGCCAAGAAGAGTAGCGGGCTGGCGAGGATGGAGGTGAAGAGGAGAAGAACCACAGGAGGACGGCATCCCCCACCGCCTCCGCCTTGCCCCGGTGAATCCGCTTCGTTGCGGGCATTGCCGCCAGATCCAAACCCTAGAGAATCAAATCAGAACAAATTGAAAAGAAAACGAATTAAGAAAGGGATTTGATTAGATTTGATTGGGAGGGAATTGAAAAAATAGTAGTTTTACTTATTGGATCTGCTCGTTAGATTAGATCTTGAACTCGATGATGAGGCCTGGCCTTTTACCCCTATCCCTTGTAAATTATAGTAATATATGTCGGTGGGAAATTGATCCATCGTGAGGAGAGGGGAGAGGAAGAAAAGGGAGGAAAAAGGTGGAGGGCTGAGAGAAAAAGAAGGCATCGTCTCTCTCTCTCTCTCAGCTCTCCATCCTTCTTCCTCTCTTCCCTCCTCCTCTAACTGGTCGGTTCCCATCAACAATGATGATATAGTAGCACTAGTGTTTCGTCACTGTTAGTGAGAAACTATAAGATCGGAGAGATGAAGAAGAAGAAAAGAATCGATGCTCCTCTCTTGCGAATGAAGGCGAAAAGACAGACAGATAGATAGATAAAATTTTTATATAAGTCATAAGGAGAAAGTCTTCATTCAGTCAGTTTTGAATATAAATGTAACCCTTCATTCCTGTAATACATACTTAGATACGTATTCTGATTTTCCGATCATATTTTTCGATTAAGTTTTTGTATTTGTTTTTATTTTATGATTATTTGTGCGATTGCTTTGTATTGGATCCGGATTCGTGGGCTCGGAATCAACCCTAGTCTGAACCTGGGACCCGATCATAGTGTACGCTCGATTTGGCCTTTCTGATAGTCTGATTTGACCGATTTTAGTTTCAAACATTGTTTTCTAATATTTTAGATTTTTCATGATTTTCTGAAAATTTTCATAATTATTCTGCAAAATCTTCAAATCGGTATCGATCGGCATTGTTGACTGATTCCCGGATTGTTAGTTTTCAAATGGAGTTGAATTTTTAGAAATGGCTTTCAAATTACTTCTTAAAATCTAATTTTCTATCTAAATACATTTTTTTGGATTTTTCTAAATTTATCAAAATTTGATCGATCGCCAGAAGATTCCAGGATTTTTAATTTGAAAATCAAATTGAATTTCTCGAATCCGATTTCACCAGGCATCTTAAAATAATATTTTCTATTTTTGAGATTTTTTTTGAGCGATTCTGAAACAGTTGATTTTTCCTGCATTAAAATAATATTTTCTTTTTCTTTTCCCTTTCTTTTTCCCCTACCTGCCCCCCGTCCTTCCACATGCCCTGCCAACAACTGCAGCTGCAGCAGCAGCCCCCCCCCCCCAATTTCCACCATACTCTCCCTCTCTCTTTCCTTCCTTTTCTTTTTTTTTTCTTTCTTCCCATTCTCTCCATCCCCATTTCTCCATCTCCTTCTCTACCGCCAACTCCACTCCTCTCCCTTCCCCATGACCGTCGCCAACCTCACCACCGGAGCACCGCCGTCGGCCCCTAGGTCCGGCAATCCCCTCCCCCAAACTCTCTCCTTCCCTCCTCCTTCCACAATACACCGCCATCCTCCTTCAATTTCAACACAAACTCATTTCACCTCCATCTTCATCCTCAAAATTCACCAAAACACTCCACCACCTCTTCTACTTCCATCACCCTACCACCACATCCACCTTCTCTTCCAATTCCCATCACCACCACCAACTCCTCCCTACACCACCACAACAATCACCTTCGCCATCAACACCAACAACAACCACAACAACAACATCAACAACTCCCCCTCTCCATCTCCTCCACCCTAGGGCACCGCCGGGCGCCCCTCCTCGCTGGCCGCCCCTTCGACGGTGGCCGGAGCCGCCGGCCACCACCCCTTCTCCTCTTTTCTCTTTTTCTTCTCTCTTTCCTTCCTTTCTTTCTTTTCTTTCTTCTTTATTTCTTTTTCTTTCTTTCCCCTTTTACCCCTTCTTTTCCATCAAATTCTCTCCCTTACCCCCTCTATTATTTCCATTAGAGTTTCTCTCTCTCTATCTATCTCTCTCACTTTCCTACAAGTCTCTCTCTGTCCAACATCTCTCTTTCATTCTTTTCTCTCTCCTTTCTCTCTCCTCTCCCTCCCCTCTCCCATTCTCTCTCTCAACAAATTAATATTAATTAATATATATTTTAATATATGAATTAGTGACATGTACGTGTTTATGGTGTTCCGGGATTTTAGGACATTTTTCGATGATTTAGGCGAGTACTTTCCTTGTGTTGTTTCATTCCTTGCTAATTCTATTTTAGGGCTCGATATAAATTTAAGTGCTTTGATATCATCAATTCATATTTAGTAACTGCTATTCTAGCGTTTATTGCATGATATATTGATACGTGGATATCTTATTACTATCATTACATGTCTAACAATTGCTACTCTAGCTTTTTAATACATGATATGTCATTATGCGAGGTAATATATGATATGCGAGTGATTTTCTAAAATTAACATGTTATGTGAATATATGTTGGCCGTTATTATAATTCATTGAATTGGAATTATACTTGCATTGGATATGCCTGAATACGCTCCACCTTGCCCGACTTCGCATAGCTAATTAATAGATTAAATTATTATTTTTATAAATATGGTTGTGAAGAGTTTGAAACGTTTAACTATACTGTTCTCCTGTATCATGTTATATAACCGGATGATTACCTAACATATGATACTGTGACTCTGTATTCAACTCACATAATACCGACATGTTAATTACCTGACCCTGATATGTTATAACTTGACACCTGATACCTGACACTTGATATCTGACACCGGTACTTGACATGTTATTACTTGACACCTGATACCTGACACTTGATATCTTACACCGTTACTTGACATGTTATCACTTGACACCTAATATCTAATACCTGATGTATGACACATGACAATTGACATGCTATCACTTGATACTTGACACATGCTATCACCTGGTATTGACACATTTGACCTGATATTGTGACACTTGACTAGATACTATTACACCTGAACCTATGTGACATTGCATATTCATGATTATCACTTTTAGGAGGACCTTGACATGATTATTATGCTGCTACCAGACATCTGGTACTCATAAACCCCTGAATTCCTATACTCCTGAACTCATGTATCCCTGTACTCATGTCTCATGCACTGTTACTCTTGTTAATAGCACGATCATACCGGCGTCTAACATAGCATGCCTGGTGTCGGGATGACGAGGATGTATTCTACGATCGTGCTAGCGTCCGGCAGATCCTGAATGGAACTTAGTGTCACACGGAGCAAAGTGCCACACCACACACGTGGTGGGGGGCACCTCTTGAATCAGTGGGGCCACATCTCGAATCCATTTCCCACACAGAACAAAGTGCCACATGGAGCAAAGTGCCACACACACACGTGGTGGGGGCCACCTCTTGAATATGTGGGGGCCACCTCTTGAATCTGTGGGGCCACCTCCTAAATCTATCCTCCAAAGGAAATATTCCTCCTTCCTGCCTGTGCCGCCTGGTGTTAGCGCGATAAGCATTCTCAGTGCATATTAACACACACATACGTGTACAATAATAACTCCATGAGCATATGTTATTTGGTCTCTCTCCTATTCGAATAATGGTACCCGCATATCAGAGTTCAGATGAGTTTTGCTGGAAGTGTGGGCTCCAGTGTGAGCTGTCGGTGTTGTGAGACGCCGGTGGGAAAGGGACAAGAATAATAAATTATACTGATGATTATTATTGGATAATTTAAATGCAACATACTAATTTACCTATGCATGTGACTTGCCCTGCTATTATGATTCAACAATTTATATTGTATGACTTGAGCTGGACATTCTGTTTTACTATATATGATTCTAGATTATTACGAGATTTCCTGATCTCTTATTTACTGACTTGTACCGGCATTACATGTTTGTATGTACCTATAATCTCCATATCATTTTCTATGCATATTTTCCGATTCAGATTTATTAATATACATGTATTTACTTCATTTCGAATTTACTGTCGTTCCTTTAATTTCCTTTATGTTACTTGTCATTGCCTGTACCTGTATGCCTGGACCACATCACTTGATCATATACACGTGTAACTGCCTAAGCACGCCAACTGACTTTATCATATGCACTCGCCAGGTTGCTTTCTGACAACCCTGAATCCTCATGTCCAGATCCTGAAGTCTGGATCATGGTGGACTTGCTGTACCTGATCAGAGCGCGCAACGAAAGTATGGATTAGCAATTGCCTGTCCGGACCCTCTTTCTTCCAGCTTTCCCTTGTTCGGCTCGTGAGATTCTCATCTCTCTACTCGTGAGTACTTTCTCGTATTTCATATTGTACATCCTACTTTTGCGCTTCTTGGTGATCTTATATTCTTGATTTATTGTATCATGCTTTGAGATAACTGTGTACTTGTGTTATTATTGCTGGAATGTATATTACCACTGTGCTTCCTCTCTGATTCTTACATGTACTGATGTTTAGCGTATATACGTGAGGGTATTTCCGAACTGCGTATATACGTCACAGTAACGTCTCCGTACCCGTGGGGTCAGGGCGTTACAATAATCTAGTATACCGCCACTGTCGGTAGAAAATCGACCGATCAGTTAGGAGGAGAAGGGGGAGAGAAAGGAGAAGTGAGGAGGGGGAGTTGAAAAAGGAAGAAGAGGGAGGTTGACGACGGACGAACAGAGTTTCTATATGAGTTCATGGGAGAAAACCTCTCTTTGGTCAGTTTTGATAATAATAATATAACATTATATTATAATAAATATAATACAATACTGAAGAGATAAAGGAAACCGTTTGAGGATTGCAACGGAGGAGGAGGAGAAGGGAGATCCGAGGAGGGAAGGGACCACTGGGGGTAATAATGGATAATAATAATAATACTAGTATATTGCCATCGGTAGGCAACCTATCAGTCAGGAGGAGATGAGAGAGGAAGAAAAAGAAGGGGGAGCTGAGAGAAGAAGAAGAAGGAGGGGGCAACACTGCTCTCTCTCTTTCTCTCTCGTAGATGAAGATGGACGAACGGAGGGAGAGAGTTTCTATATGAGTCACTGGAGAAAATCTCCTTTGATCGGCTTTGAATATATCACATGAAAAAAAAAGAAAATTAGAAAAAAAAACTAGAAAAGAAAGGAAGGAAGAAAGGAGGAGCGTGTTGAGAAAGAGAGGGGGAGAGAGTCTGGCTGGACCTAATAAAAATAAAAAATGAAAACAAATTAAATCTAGAGCATAGAGGAGGAGAACATGCTTGCATCTCATGTGACCACAGAAACAGGTGTCTTATGGTCTCTCTCACACAGCTGAATGGCTTGGCCCCACCTCTCGCAAACAAAATTAGCATAAAAGATATACTACTAGTATACCGCCACTCGTCAGTTCGATTGACGGCGACGACAAGAATAATAGGGGAGGGAGTGGAGAGGACAGAGCAAAGAAAGGGAGAGCGAGAGAGAGGGAAGAGGGGAAGGAGAGCTAGAGAGAGGGAGAGGAAAAAGAGGGGAGGCGGAGTGAGAGAGGGTAAGAGTCAGAGAGGAGGCAAGGGGAGGCGAAGAGAGTGTGTGTGAGAGAGAGGGAGGGAGGACAGATGGACGGATAAATTTGAGAAGGAGTCATGAGAAAAAAACCCCTCGGTTGATTTTGATAAAGATAAAATTCAGAAAAGATCAAATTCCAACACAAAAACATAATGACCTTGCCAACTACAACAGTTACTTCAAGTTTATTATTATTATTTGTTTTTATAACATTAGTCTTGTAATTTGTTTGTAATAAATAAACAAAACTAAGAGGATAATTTCAATTAGTATACACACCTTTCCATCCCTCACAAACGAACGAACAGTCAACCATGTCAAAGCTGTTATGATTTCTTTATCAATCTACAAACCATTGGTTGTGACTTCAACATAAAAGTAAGTTATAAATTGTTATACAATTATGATTGATTCGTGAAGTGAAGGCTTAATCTCCTCCCTCTCTCTCTCCCCCCGGGTCATTTGGCCCAATCTCCACCATCGCCCACCATATATAATAATACTAACAATATAAGGGTGCTGGTATCTTCTAATAATATGTATAGCATATTATTATTATTACCCCTAGCTCATTTTATTTTGTATATTTATAATTATCAGAACCGAGCGAAAGCGAAGTTTTCTTCGGTAACTCATTTACAAAAGTTATTCGTCCGTCTTCAACCTCCCCTCTCTCTTTCTCGCTCTCCGTCTTAGAGCAGCACCCGTAGCCCCCCTAATCTCTCTCCTTTTCTCATCTTCTCTCCTCTTCTGGTTCCTCTTACCCTCTCATTATCTCTTTCTCACAAGCACCCATCTTTCTTCCTCTTCCTCCTTCCAACAAACCCCTAGGTCTCATCCTTCTCTTCCTTCTTCCTCCTCCTCTGGCGATCATCCCCTTCTCCTTCTTCCTTCCCCCATCCTCTTTCTTCTTCGCTCGATCTACACGGCTATCCAATAGACTAGCCAAAACCGATCGTTTTCTCTCGCAACTTCTTCACAAATTCTGTCCGTCTATCCGTTTGTCTTCCGTGAGAGAGAGAAAGACCTAGAGCAAAAAAAATATATATTTATACAGAGAGAGAGAGAGAGAGAGAGAGAGAGAGAGAGAGAGAGAGCCACTGACTGTCACCTTCTCCCCTCCCTCCTGCTCTCAGCAAAGTCAAAAACCCCCAACCTTTTTTCTTCCTCTTCATCTCTTTCTTCTTCCTTCTCCACTTTTGTTTTCCACTGCTCTTACCGGTTAGTTTTCACCGCCAATAGAGGGATATACTAGTTTTCACCGCCAATAGAGGGATATACTAGTCAAAATCGTCCGAAAAGAAATTTTCTCTCGTGACTCCTTCTCGAATTTTGTCCGTCCGTCTTCAACTGAGTGAGAGACCCTCCCCTCCCTCCCTCCCCCTTCTTCTTCCCCCTCATCCTCCTCCCCACTCCCTCGTCTTCGCCGCTTTGTCGGTCGGTTTCCACCGCCGACAGACCGATAGTAATTATTAATTTACTAATGAAAAGATTTTCCTGCTGCATATCATTAGCATGCCCCTTGACAAATTGAACGGATAGAATGAGCTCAGTTGCTTACCCAACGGACGAGATCACATCATATGCTTAAGCACCGGTGTGGATAATACTGTGGGATTTTTTAACGCAAGAGCCAAAAAGAGAGAGAACGGAGAAAGAGTAGGAGACAAACAGAAAGAGAGAGAAGAAAAAAAAGAAAATATAGGGGGAAAAAAGAGAAGAAGATACAAGGGGAGGGGTTTGGGGTTCCGCCGTTCTTTCCTTGTCGAATCGAATCGAATCGAATTAACTCGAGAGTCTAGAGCAGAGCAGGCCCCAATTTCATTTTCATTATCCACGAGAGAGGGAAACAAGAATTCAATCGATTTTCTTCTTTGAATCTGTGAGATCGATCAATCAATCTAATCTCTCAATGGAAGAAGAGAGGGAGAGGAGGAGCAGTACTACTAGTAACAACAACAACATCATCAATACTAATAATAATGAGAGGGGAGGAGGTGGCGAGGTCCAAGAACAACAAGTGGTTTACAAAACGAAGGTGGTCCAATTCCTCGGTCGCGCAACTCCCATCGTCCTCCAGAACGACAACGGACCCTGCCCTCTCCTTGCAATCTGTGAGTATTTCTTTTAATTCTCTCTCTCTCTCTCTCTCTCTCTCTCTCTCTCTCTCTCTCTCTCTTCCTGACCTAATTAATTATCATCACCACATAATCCCTAATCTCATCGTGATAACTTTAATTTCCTTTTCTATTATTTGATTTCAGGCAATGTCTTGCTTCTTCGAAATAGCCTCAATCTCAGCCTCGATGCGCCCGAAGTCTCCTTGCAGAAGTTGCTCTCCCTCGTCGCTGAAAAGCTCATCGATTCCAACAGCAACACTCAGGTTCCTTACCTTCTCTCTTGATTTTGATTTGAGATTTGAGATTTGATTCTTGATTCTTGATGTATTGTCCATTTTCCATTATCATTTCCATTTTTCATTGAATCAGATTTCTTCTTCTTTCTTGCTTTCTTTGCCGTGCAGGATAAGGATGATGGTTATCTGATCAACCAGCAGCAGAACATTGCTGATGCAATTGATCTGCTCCCTCGTCTTGCTACTGGGATTGATGTCAATGTGCAATTCAGGAAGTGAGCATTTAATTTTATTAACTAACTCAGTTTATAGGGTTCAAATTTTATTTAAGTGCTATCTTTACATATGCTTAATGCTTAAATATTGTAGGATTAATGACTTCGAGTTTACGCGGGAGTGTGCTATATTTGATCTCCTTGATATCGGTCTGTATCATGGTTGGATTGTTGATCCTCAGGTAATTAACTTTTTGGAAGCATTTGGATTACGTTTTAAGGAATACTTCTTCCCGAGAATGGGCGATATCCCTGGTATATGCCTTTTGGCGTAGTTGCTATTCGCCTTGATGGTTTTGTTTGCATGCGGAATGTGTAGATTTTGTGTGATTATATATCAATGTCACACTGCCTTTTAGTTAGAGCATCCGGTGTTTGCATATTCCAAAATGCTTCTCCTCTGCTAACCATATTAACTTGATTGGATACTTGATGTTGCATTTGCAGTTTTATGATTATACTACTTCAGGTTCTGGCTGAGACTGAACCTATATGTAAACCCTACACTACTATCGGAATAGAGTAAAATTTTCATTCCGTTTTCTTTTAGATTTCTAGCTATATGATTCATTCTACTTTTTTGGTCGCAAAATGTTTTATCTACCTAGCGTAAATTAATATATTATCTTTTCTTCTTCTTCTTCTTTTTTTCTATTGCAGGAGAACATTTATGGCCTACTATGGTGTTATTATGGCTCACAAATTGTAATATAAATGTTAATATTCTAGGACTGCAGGTGTGGCTTTTGAATGCCTAACACAAGAAAGATCATATGTCTTAGCATTGATTTGTTTCAACTCTAAATGCCTAGCACAAGAAAGATCTACTGAACAGAATTTTGATTTTGAACGACTAAAATAGTGTCTTACAGCTGATTTATTTCGGCTTCAAATATTGTTGTACTGAAGTTGTAAGAGGGTTTGTTAGAACCATTCAATGGAAGCATTTAATTTAATTTTCTTTTCTAACAAAGCCCATAGCTGTCTGTAGAAGCAAATAATCATGTACTATAAATACCATGATGATATTGATATTGAGTTGTATTTTATTCTGTTTGGTGTATTTATGGCATTTATAAATGCTATTTGTGGAGACGGTGACCTAATGGCATCATGCAAATGCCTTTGAATATTGGCTGACAGCCTATTGATCTTATTATCTCTTGTTCCGTTGAATATTTTGTAGTTGACTAAAAGCATTTGTTGTATGACATTTTCTGTCACCATGCACAAGGTAGATAATATGGAAAGTACTATGTATTCTTTTCTCTCCACTTCCTGCTTGGTGTAGTTAGGTATAATGAATTTTATGCTCCATGGCTGCAGGATGTAAGGGAGTAACCCTCTAGAAATATAAAGTAATTGTGGGATGTAGCATAGGTCTGACTCTGAGCTCCAATGGAGTTGGGGGATATTCTGCTCCCCCCCCCCCCCCACACCCCCCCCCCCCCCCCACCCACACACACGCACGCACACGTAGACAGACCCACACACAAAACCAAAAAAAAAGAAAAAAGAAACAAGCAAACAAAGCAACAAAAGGGGAAAAGAAGAAGAGACTACAACAACCACACACCTGAAAATGTGTTTACGTCTGTTTTGGTGATATGGTTTTTGTTTTTATAATTCATAATTTTTTATTATTTTCTTGTGAATATGTTGCTGTGTGTATGTAGGTGGCATTTGGCAGGGAATTCCAGGTTAAGGAGTATCCTTGGGGGTATTTTTGCACTAGAGACAGCCTAATTTTTGGCTCAGCTGTATTATTAATGTTAACAAAATTTCATAAGATTATGTTGATTGTAATTCTTTTCCTGATAATAAAAAATGCATTTATTATATACTTTGATCAAACTAGAGTAGTACATGTGGACCATATATCATGCAATTTATGAACCATAGAGACACATCAATTGTAAACTATTAATGGTAATCATGAGTTATTTTAATTTACATCATGAATGTTCTAGAATAAGAGGAATCATGGGTAACTACATCATGTCTAATATATATATTGGCAATCTGCAACAAAAGAAGCAATGAACTTTGATTTTAGTCCAACGACAAAAAAATTGAAAGCAAGCCCATAAAAGAAAAGGTCATGAAAGTTTCTTTAACAGGAATATTCATGAATGAACAACAAGTTCTTAGTCATGAGACTTTTGCATTTTTGATATATTTGGGCTACTGTAGAAACCAATGACAAATATTTCAGCAGATGGTTTTTGGGGCTGATAAGGAAGATGAAAGGATTTTGGCTTTTATGTGAAGGGAGAAGTTGTACTTTAGATCTCAAACATGTGAATAACAAGAAGTGACAAGTTTGGATTGAATGATTTGATCAGATGATTTAGGAGTACCATCATTCCAAAAACAGGGGAAAAAATGAAAAAAGAAGAATCATAATAGTCTACCAAGTACCCAATTTCTTTTTCTTTCTTATGCGAAATGCTGGATCATTGTGCTGAGGTTTTAACTAGGGGACCAAAGTTCCTCTTGTTGTCTTCGAAATGAGTCCAAGTTTGCTTGAAACATGCACATACGAGGAAGTTAGGGACCGGCTAAGTTAGAGGTGTCATCGATCTAGGCCCTTGTCTGAAAATCAAGCTACTGTCAGTCGGGGTTTTAGTCCACCATTCCAGTTCGAGAATCATGACATTTTTTTTTGCTAATTAACTCAACCGCCAATGGGATATACCAGCAACCTCCGGAAGCAAATCCGGGGCTTGACCGGGGGCACGTTGGGGGGAGGGGGAATAAATGTCCGCATTGCGGGGTTCGAACCGATGACTCGTAGGGAGCTTGTGGTATAACCGACCGTGGCCAACCGGTTGAAACAACCGCGGGGACGAGAATCATGACATTTGATGGGGATATTTTACATAATATTTAAGAGATCTGTTGATACAAATCCCAAGGGAGTTTGTTGTCCTAGCCTAGTAGAGAAATAAAAGGAGTAATCTACCTCTATAAGTAGAGGGGGCACTTCTGATTTTTAATGAATCAGAAACTGCCAATGATGTAGCCTCTAAAGACAATTCCGTTCAAACCCCAGTGCAGGAAAACCTCTCTTAAATTCAAAACCCCTACCAAAAAGATAGGCCTGGGAAACAAAACCTAAGAACCTTTGTAGCTGAATATAGAAGAGAGTGCTCATCAAGAGAGGGGGGAGAAGAAAACATGTTCTACCATAGTAAAACACTATTTTTACGTTTCTGCTTTGAGATCAATGAGACAAAAAAGGGAAAAAGAAAAGGAGAAACATGAACTAGGAAATTTGAATTTGCCACTCTCCAAAATCCAACATGATGCATGTTTCATGCTTCCGTTTCAGCCAGATTGAAGGGGCAATCTCTCCTCTCTAACTGTGGATCATTGAATTAAGGCTGCTATTCTCATAGGTGGTAGCTGGCAAATCAGGTGATATGAGTCAGATATAAAAAAGAAATTATAGAATATTATCAATGTTTTAAATGTCGACCGACATTTCCGAAATGTCGGCCGACATTTCGAAATGTCGGCCGACATTTCGTTTTCAAGCCCTCACCGCCACGACATCCCCATCCGCATTTGAAATGGCGTTTTGGAAAATGTCGGCCGACATTTCAGGAAAAATCCGATATGTCGGCTGACATTTTCCCGAAATGTCGGCCGACATTTCGGGAAAAACCCAGTATGTTGATTGATCTTGAAAATTGGAGCAATTGAGAAATTTTAACAATGGATTAGTGAATATATACAAAATGTTTAAGTTAAGAACACCTATCACAAACATATTTATGTAGTTTTGCATAAGTTGTGTACATATTACCTTGATAAGAATTTTAAAATTATATTATTTAAGACATTTAGGATATATATTTGTTATCCGTCACGACGTCTGAAATTTACTAGATGGCCCCGAAATATCTCCGAAATCCGACATCCGATTACGACATCCGACATTTCCCTGACATCTGACATTTAAAACACTAAATATTATACAATAGTTTTCTTTTCTTTGTTTTTGTCGTGGTGAGTGTTTTTTTTTTTTTTGGGGTGTGGGGGGGGGGGGGGGCTGGTTAACATGTGTTTCTTACTGCAATCTAGAAGGGTCAGTACATATATTCCAGTTTATTTTTTTTCTTCCTGTCCCTGCACCAACTTTTTTTCTTCCAAATGAGGCTTAAATTCTTCCCATCGATTTCCCTTTCTACCACTTTCCAGATCCATCATAGTTTCTTGGCTCATTCCTGAAAAATTAGTTTCTTTTTTCTTCCTGAGTATACAACAACTTTTTTATTCAAACGAGGCTTAAATTTTTTTTTATTGATTTCCATTCGTTGCTTCTTTTAGATTCATCTTAAGCATATCATGATATGTGCTCTTTAGAAGATGTAGTTCCTTAGTTCCTTTCCTAAAAATTCTTGAGCATGTAAAATGAAACATCATACCACCGATACCAGGAAATATTCATGGTTGTGAGAAAATTTAGGTGAAGGCCTTCTATAGACTGGAATTTTGGATTACATACATACATTGGACTTCACATGCAGACATTTTTGTTGAATGGGTGGATGTATTTTGGAGTCATCAACTTTAGTGATTGTTGGATAGAAGTGGAAAGCCTTGCCTGCATGGAAAATATTCAGCTGCATGTGATGGTAATCATTGGGTAGGTTGTTGAAGTCTATTTTCTAGATGCTTTCTCTGCTGTTTTTCTTGTTCACTCTTATCACTTTTTCTTCTACCCTTTCCCTTCTTTCCTTCTTTTTCTTTATTTCTCTCCAAATCTTTTTCCTTCCATCACTATGACAGAATCTAACTACATCTGTCCATTATCTACTGCAACCAGCCATACTTCCCTTCTATTAATATTAGTTAGTCGAAATATGGGACCTTTTCTTCTCCTTTTTTCACTTGCTCCAAGGTTTTTGATCTGTTCTGGTTTACTGTTCACAGTTTCTAGCCATGTATTTGTCTCAGAAACTATTACAACCAGACATATGGACAACCTTTCCCGTTCCCCCATGAATCTAAGGTTTCAGATCTGATGTGGTTAGTATTCTTGAACCTGTAATATACTGCAAATTCCCAAGGTTCTTTTATGTTCAGGTCTTCAACTACCTCAAAAGTTACCTTAACTCTTATGTACTTTCTCTTCTCTTTCAATTATACAAAGTGTACTTACTGTAATCTTATCGCCCCAAGACCTACTTAAAATTTCTCTAGGCCCTTTCTGATAATTTTGCTGCGGTTCCTAGCATGGGATCAACTTAATACACTTTTTTCTCTAATCCCCTGATCCCTTTTTGGGGCAATTTGCAACTTCCGGTGCTTAGAGATTAACTGAAATACAATTTATTCTCGGCATTGCTTGGTGTTATTTTCTACCTTGTGTTAATTCATGATAGTTCAATTCTTTTGCTTGACATCTCTGCTTTTCACATATAACTTCATTCCAATCCAGAGTTATGCCTGGTTATTTGTCCACTTTAGTTTGCCTATTCTTGAGATTCTCTTACAGACTTGCAACCTTACACCTGTTCAACTTGTATCATGTCCAGGTTTGCGACTTGTAAATCATTTCTTATGTATGCTGGCTTGACCTCTGGTCTTAATTCTAGTCTTAATGTTATTCACTGTATTTAGCTTCTCAAGCCTTCTGTGTTCAGGCTAAAACTTTCATTCTAGAATTTCTGTTGCCATGAGGCTCAGAGGCCTTGCATTGACTTTGTTGGGGGCTCTTCAATGTTCATGATGCATGCTTGGAACTTTGTATTTGCTCCTTTGTATTATAATTTTGTGCACTGAGTATAACTAGTAACTAGTAAATGAGCTGATGTGGTAGTGATTCTATGTGTGGCAGCTGATCAATATCTGCATGTCTTGTTGTGACTGATTGGTTACTAGTTATGATGCCTTACACTGTTTTTCATATCAATTATGATTATGCACCAATTCTAAGCTTATGACTACTGTATGTTAACTGTTAAATCTCTGTATTTATCCGTCTGCTTGTTTGAGTCTCTGTATGTTGGTGGTTGCACTGGATTTGTTCTCTTAATCTCACTGGTTGTAACTCTTATTTTGTATGCACAAAAAATATGCTTGCTACTTCTGTGTTGGATGTGTGGCCATCTGTGTGGTGGTTCTGAGCATGTGTATTGCTCTCACTGGTTTAACCTACTCATTTCATTTACACATTATTGTTTATCTTGCTCATACATGATTCTTCCCTAGGATATTGACACTGCATCAGCAATTGGGTCAAAGTCATATAATACACTTGTCGGGGAGCTTGTTGCCGTTGAAGCGAGTAAGTCTGCCGGAGAAGACAGGAATAGCCCTGAAGACTATTCTGTTGATTTTGCTGCTGCAACAACTGCAGCCTTAGGCGTTCCCTCGCCATGCCTTTCAAGAGGTAGATCTTTTGATGATTGCCCCTTCCCTGTTCCTGTTGATCAAGGAAGCAGAAAGGGTGACGGAGAGGAAGCAGATGAGCTCATGCGAGCCTTGAATCTTTCAAAAATTGAGATGTCAAATCCAGTTGATGTGTCTATCTCATCTGATGCTAATGCAGCTCACACTTTGGTGGGATGTGATAATATTGGAAATTCTGGATCTGAAATTCATCTTGATTCTTCAGCAAAACAAATTGGGCTTGGATCAGAAGAATCCCAGCAGACGGACTTGTTTGCACAACAACAATGCAATGCATCCATTGAATTTAAGGATGGCTTAAATGGCTTAAATCCAAATGTTTCTCCAACAGACAATGATGCATTGTCTTCCAATACGAATGTTGTGACTGAAACAGTTTATTTAGTACCTGAAGACTCTGGAGAGTTTGTAAAGAACACTGACTCAATGGAAATTGTAAGAAATGATTTCTTGATGCCAAAGCAATGTCCATCTTTTCAGTCAACTGATGGAGAGGGTTCTGATGGATGCTGTACTTACAAAGGCTTGTCTATTGCTCCTAGAGAGGAACCCTCTGCCTCACAAGTGTCCGTTGAAGATGTCTTTACATCTCAAATTCCAGACAGGCCTGCTGATAACCCAGTGGATTGTGACTCGGCAACTCCTGTTCAAGCTGCACAGTATGCAGACATCAATTCTTCAGATGGAAGGAAAGAAGTTCCAGATGTTTCTGAGGTTGGGTCTTCAAGCCTTGATGACAGTGAGCCCATTTATGAGGGAGAAGAATGCATACTTGATTCAGTACTTCTAAAGTATGAAGACCGAGAGCCTATTTATGAAGGTGAGATGGTTCTTGCTCGGCAGGCTGACAAGATGGAAGAGGATGCATGTGCAAATTCCAAAAACAAAGTTGATCTATATCAATGTAAGGGTTTCCTACTCTAAAGCATATGATCAAGCTGTCTTTGCCTATTATACACCTGGGATTTTTTTTAAAATATATTTGCCCAGTTCTGATCTATTATTTATTTGCTCATAGGCCGTTTGATCAGGAATTTCCTGGAAAGCAGTGCAAGCCAGTTGACAATATACGGGTACATCTTTATCACGTCTTGATATTTTGTTTTTTTTTCTCTTTTTTCCTTTTCTTTTCCTGAGTTATGAGCAGTGAAAGATATTCTTATTTTGTATAACTTTCTTGTCGCACTGGCAGCCTATTTTGCTTGCAAGAGGGGCTGAAGGAAAGAGAACTCTGTGTATTCTTCCGAAATAACCATTTCAACACTATGTTTAAGGTATCTCTGGGCACATTTTAATATCATAGCATTCTCTTGCTTTTGTTTGTTCTCTCATTTGAGAAAATTGAAGATCAGATAGCTGGATTCATTTTTCTTTTTCCTTTTCTCTTTTTGATTATCCATGTTAGCTAGAGCTTTAACGAGTTTCAATGTTTGCCTTGCAGTTCAATGGTGAGCTCTATCTTTGGCTACTGATCAGGGTTATATAAACCAGCCAGATTTAGTATGGGAAAACTTAATGAGGTGCACTGCATTTCCTACAATTTTACTTCATATTGTGTCTTCTCCTAGTTCCTATCTTCTTTTTCCTCATCAATAAAATGGCCTTGTAATCACTAAAAATGCAACTCTTCCTAACCTTTGCTCCAAGTTAGTGAACTTGTATTTATACTTTTATTGGTTGAATTCTTCTCTTTTTCTGCCTTTTCCCCTTCAAACATTCACTAGGTCAATGGAGACACGGTATTCATGACTGGCAACTTTACGGAATTTAAGATTGAAAATCAAGTCAGTGAATCATGGAACGAGCAAAATGCCATGACCAGTACTGCTGTATGCATCACCTGCATATATTTTATTCTGATGGGAATTTTCTGTTATAAATTAAGCTAACAAGGAAAATTGCAAAATTTTGTTTTATCCAGGATTATTTGGCAACTCTTGAAGCTTCAGCTCCAGCAAATTCATCTTTTAAGTACGTTTCTTACTAACTCAATTATGTTTTTATGAAATTTAAAAGGTAAATTTCTTTAATGATCTAAGAAAGTTGAATGGGAGATGTATGATATGGTGGTTTATCAATTTTCATAGTTCTGTGATATATTACTAAATATGAGTTCAAAGGTCATGAGAGAATCTTAATGGTTTTCAAATTAGTCTGCTGCAACAATCTGGAAATCCTTTTGACTGGGAGCTATAGAGCGGCAGTGGTAGCACCGTGAAACCGTTGGCAAGTCAGTCTGGGTGAGGTAGCCACCGAGGAATCTGCAGCTTTGGATTTGATTACCCCCCCCAACCACACCCCCCCCCCCCCCCCCCCCCCCCCCCCCCCCCCCCCCCCCCCCGTGCTGCCGCGTGGCGCACATACATGCATATATACATACGTTCATAAATACATTCATGTATATCACACACACCCACCCATCCTTCCCTCTATCTCTAGATATATTTATATCAAACCTTTGGGTTCTTTGTGGGGCCAAGGCTTCTTTAGATGAACATCTGAGCCAAACTTCTTGTTAGATATAATAGATAAGTTTCATTATAGTATTTGGAGTCTACTATGGTCCTAGTACTATTACAAGTCATTTCCTCTTTAGATAGTGAAATCACAAAGCACACTATAGAGGTTTTGGTGATGGATCTTTCATTCACTTTTCTATGGAATTTTTTGGTGCAAGAATTTACCAAGTTAATATATTGTTTTGGTGATATATTATAGTCAGAGACGTTTTACTTGTATTTACTTTATAATATATATGAAAATTTGTAGTATCTGAAAACATCTGTCATGTTTGCCCTTTTTTATTTGATAGCCTCTTAGTGTAGCAAGATAAAATATACATAGATGTGAGAGAAGCAGATTGTATTTATTTGGGGTAAGTTTGCCAAGGTGAAGGATCTAGGTAGGTGCATTTACAAAGGGTCCAATCAAATCACTTGCAACTGCAATGGTTGGACTACAGCCAAACAAACACAGGATCCATAGACTGTAGCTATGTAGCACAGACACGACTACTCCGACGAGGACACGACACACAGATACGTGACAAATTCTTAAAATTACACACGACACACGTTTTGACACGACACGACTCCTACCATGGAGTGTCCATGCTACATAGGACTGTAGTTGGAGCTGCTTTCCAGCAAATCGATGGATTGCAGATTTGTTGATAACTTAAAGTAGGGATGTCAAACTGGCCGGGAGTTTGGGCACAGTGGGCCAAGGGGGCGGCCCGTGCCGTGCCCGCCCTGTGCACCAAGTATTGGCCGACCGGCCGGGCCCAGGTCCCCTTTGGGGACTCTGGTCCGGCCCGCAACCCGGCCTGGCTGGACTCGTGCCGGATCAGGCCTGGTTGGATATTTTTAAAAAAAATTAAAAATAATTATCACACACTAAATATGTTTCTCTCTACTTTACACAAGTGTTGGGTGCTGTAGTTGGTCATCAGGCTTGTCTTACTCATACACTTGAGGTCCTCTGTTCGAACTTGAGAATTTACAATTTATTTGACATTTTATTTTCCGAGGCGTTGGAGGG